>JAXIVH010001029.1:32500-34316 GCA_036785325.1 Urophycis tenuis | reverse complement strand
TCACCTGGTCTTTACATCACCTGGTCTTCATGTCACCTGGTCTTTATGTCACCTGGTCTTCATGTCACCTGATCTTTATGTCACCTGGTCTTTATGTCACCTTGTCTTTACATCACCTGGTCTTCATGTCACCTGTTCTTTACATCACCTGGTCTTTATGTCACCTGGTCTTCATGTCACCTGGTCTTTACATCACCTGGTCTTTATGTCACCTGGTCTTCATTTCACCTGGTCTTTACATCACCTGGTCTTCATGTCACCTGGTCTTCATGTCACCTGGTCTTTATGTCACCTGGTCTTCATGTCACCTGTTCTTTACATCACCTGGTCTTCATGTCACCTGGTCTTCATGTCACCTGATCTTTATGTCACCTGGTCTTTATGTCACCTGGTCTTTACATCACCTGGTCTTCATGTCACCTGGTCTTTAGGTCACCTGGTCTTTACATCACCTGGTCTTTATGTCACCTGGTCTGTACGTCACCTGTTCTTTACGTCACCTGGTCTCTACGTCACCTGTTCTTTACATCACCTGGCCTTTATGTCACCTGGTATTTACATCACCTGGTCTCCCTGTCACCTGGTCTTCATGTCACCTGTTCTTAACATCACCTGGTCTTTATGTCACCTGATCTTTATGTCACCTGGTCTTTACATCACCTGGTCTTCATGTCACCTGGTCTTTATGTCACCTGGTCTTCATGTCACCTGGTCTTTATGTCACCTGGTCTTTACATCACCTGGTCTTCATGTCACCTGTTCTTTACATCACCTGGTCTTTATGTCACCTGGTCTTCATGTCACCTGGTCTTTACATCACCTGGTCTTTATGTCACCTGGTCTTCATGTCACCTGATCTTTACATCACCTGGTCTTCATGTCACCTGGTCTTCATGTCACCTGGTCTTTATGTCACCTGGTCTTCATGTCACCTGTTCTTTACATCACCTGGTCTTCATGTCACCTGGTCTTCATGTCACCTGGTCTTTATGTCACCTGGTCTTCATTTCACCTGGTCTTTACATCACCTGGTCTTCATGTCACCTGGTCTTCATGTCACCTGGTCTTTATGTCACCTGGTCTTCATGTCACCTGTTCTTTACATCACCTGGTCTTCATGTCACCTGGTCCTTATGTCACCTGATCTTTATGTCACCTGGTCTTCATGTCACCTGTTCTTTACATCACCTGGTCTTTATGTCACCTGGTCTTCATGTCACCTGGTCTTTACATCACCTGGTCTTTATGTCACCTGGTCTTCATTTCACCTGGTCTTTACATCACCTGGTCTTCATGTCACCTGGTCTTCATGTCACCTGGTCTTTATGTCACCTGGTCTTCATGTCACCTGTTCTTTACATCACCTGGTCTTCATGTCACCTGGTCTTCATGTCACCTGATCTTTATGTCACCTGGTCTTTATGTCACCTGGTCTTTACATCACCTGGTCTTCATGTCACCTGGTCTTTTGGTCACCTGGTCTTTACATCACCTGGTCTTTATGTCACCTGGTCTGTACGTCACCTGTTCTTTACGTCACCTGGTCTCTACGTCACCTGTTCTTTACATCACCTGGCCTTTATGTCACCTGGTATTTACATCACCTGGTCTCCCTGTCACCTGGTCTTCATGTCACCTGTTCTTAACATCACCTGGTCTTTATGTCACCTGATCTTTATGTCACCTGGTCTTTACATCACCTGGTCTTCATGTCACCTGGTCTTTATGTCACCTGGTCTTCATGTCACCTGGTCTTTATGTCACCTGGTCTTTACATCACCTGGTCTTCATGTCACCTGTTCTTTACATCACCTGG
>JAXIVH010001029.1:2500-25000 GCA_036785325.1 Urophycis tenuis | reverse complement strand
AATTGATAGAAAAGGGATAGAAATAGACATTCCACTTTGTCTTCAAATTTTTACCCTCCATTTTCACATTTTTATGACATCATCATTTAGGCGGAGCTTAATTTACAGTATAGGGCCACTACAAGGACCTAAATCATGCTGGATTTGAATGTAAAATGTTTTTTTTTTGCTTAATTGGATAGAAAAGGGATAGAAATAGACATTCCACTTTGTCTTCAAATGTTAACCCTTCATTTTCACATTTTTATGATGTTATCATTTAGGCGATGCTTAAATTTCAGTATGGGCCCACTGAAAGGACCTCATAATAACTTGCAGTAAAAAAACAACATATTTTGTGAACTGTAAGAGCTAAAAAGTGATTACTTATTAGTAATTAACTAGTCAACTCAACTAATTTTAAGAACAGGACATCTTCTGAACAATATTAACTATGCAAGCGATATGAACTATTTCAAAAAACAAACAGAGAATATTCTTAAACAATTTTCATTTGAAACCAAGTTTTCACTCACTCATCTCCCTCACTTTCCTCAGTATCACTCACTTAAACATTTCTTGGTTTTCACAGTCTACACAAGTGCAGCCTGGGGTGCATGGTAGTCCATTTCTATTACAAGAACAGAGTTTTTTTTTCACATTTGCTCTTATGGCAGCCACATTTAACAAAGGCCAAGAGCTCTTCAGGTGCTGAATCATTTAAGCAGTAAACTGGTAAGAACGAATCTCCCTCCACATACCACCCATGATCAACTGGGGAAGGCAGCTCAAGTTTCGCTTTAGTGCTGGACTTCCATACGTAGGTCAAATAATTTGTCACCAATGTTTTCACCAATGTTGATGATGCGAGATGTTCGGCCCTTCCCAGCATGCAAAAGCAACTGACATGGTGACAGGAAATTGTAAATAAAGGCAAGGAGCACATATACATCAGTATCCACTGAGTGTACATGAATTGTGCAACCAGGATGGGATGAGGCAGCATGAATGCAATGTAATGGGATCAGTGTATCTGCTTCTTCATGGTCATGCACTTTCATTTCCATTGGTATTGCATCTGCAAAATTTGACTTTACAATTGTACCAGCTGCACAGACAAGCAGCTGACTACTTGATGCAAACCTTTGTAGTAACTTCTCTTGAAGATACAAAGTAAGTTGATTTTTTGTGTCTTTATGAGAGAGAAGTTGCTTCATGTTTATGTAACGCAAATCCATGGCATCTGAGATGTGAAAGAGAACAGGTGTCAAACACTTGGCACGTTTAGCACGTGTCTGATCTTTCAATGATGTTTCGGTCAAACAAGACTCTCAGCTCATGAGCACCTTTTCCTCTCTTACAGATAACAGATATGAACTGATCTGCCAACTTGGCACAAGTGTTGACATGAGTGTCTATTCTTAAGCCATGCCATCTATCACAACTACTGAAAAGTCTGTAGGCACTGCAGCATCCTCTTTCTGCAACCTCTCTGTTGCAGCCATCAGTTCAGATTTGTCTGTTGGAATATAGATTAAGCCATCTGAAGTAAACAGGGACCTGGGGTAAGCAGACAATTCATAGGCCCAATCTCAATTCTCTATCTTACCCCTCCCCCTTCCCCTTGGCCCTTCCCCTTCCCCTTCCCCTTCCCCTTGGCCCTTGAAACAGAGGGGTAAGGGCTACATGCCCCTATGAATTGAGACAACACTCGTTACGGTTACGCCATCATACATTGACGACAAAATATTGACAATTTGTTATAGGCCTACAGGCATGGTGTTTTGTATCTTTTTCAGTTAATACGGTTTTGAATTTCATTGATGTTCAGAAACAATGTCTTTGTTAACCAACATGTCTTTATTTACAATTATGAATGGCAATGAATGAACATTGAAAGCATGACTCACTCCCACATTTGCTTTGAAGCGTATTTTGATTTAGCGTATTTTGATTTCAGAAATTTCTGCTCGTTTTCGTGTCGAAAACGTATCAGCTGCCGGGTTTCCTCCGGCGTTCCTGTGTGAAAAAGGACGATATATGTAAAGCACGTATCGATTTGTCTCTAATTGTCTACACTGTTATCAAACGGAATTCGCTGCTAATTGTGTTTAGTAAACTAGACATGCATGGAGTTCATTGCTAGTCAGAGAAATGTAACTTTGTGCACTCAGCAATGTAACGTTCGCATACCGATTTTCGAAAAAGTTGCAATGAATATGGTTGCAAATATATAGGTACAGGACTGTTTAGAGCACAAAACAACACTTTCGTAAATTTTAAATCAATTATTTCAGCCGAAAATACTTACATTTATGTGACTCTCGTTGAAATCTGGCCGCCATTGTTGCCGGTTGCGCATTGTAATGGGTACCCCTTGGTTTCAAGTAAGCTCCCGATCTCACTTGGTTTCAAGGGGTGTATACCCTTCCCCTTACCCCTTCCCCTCGGTCGAAAAGAGAATTGAGACAGCCCTTGGTCTCACATGAACGCGCAAAACCAAGGGGAAAGGGTAAGGGGAAGGGTTAAGATAGAGAATTGAGATTCAGCCATATTCACCAATTACTTCTCGCATGTTCACCAGATCTGGCCGGACTTCCATAATTAGAAGGAAACGTGTCAACAGAGCATGGTCCCTACTGAGTTCAGTAACTTTTTGGGGATTAAGTGGGATTAATATCCTTAAATTGATAGAAAAGGCAAAGAAACACAAATCGTTCTGCATATTAGGGCTCCCCTAAAACAATGTCTGAAAAAATGACAAATATGATGATGAAAATTTGAAGGCAAAAAAAATCTTCTTATTTAATATCTGTACAAGCAATTTCTGCAAAAAAAAAATCAAAGAAAGCATTAGCCTACAGGCATAGATTAAGAAATAGCTAGGCTAATATAACTTCGCCTACTAGAAAGGGGGTCTGTTTATCCTTTAAAACTCTCAAAGGTCAGAAAACTGAGGATATTATCAAGGATCTGCTATCTCCCAAGTGTGTTTTGACACTTTATGCTCAAAAAGTGGGATTAATATCATTAAATGGATAGAAAAGGCAAAGAAACACAAATCGTTCTGCATATTAGGGCTCCCCTCAAACAATGTCTGAAAAAATGACAAATATGATGATGAAAATTTGAAGACAAAAAAAATATTGTTATTTAATATCTGTACAAGCAATTTCTGCAAAAAAATCAAAATTAACATCAAATTCCAGCGAGAACTTCTTTTCTGACACAGTGCACAGTACTAAATGCTGAGTGTCTGTAGCCTTAACTTAGCCAACAATTTTACAGCCTGTTCAATGGCAAGACCTGTTCAAAACAAGTAGTCGTTATTCGTTATCACAGGATGACTGACATATTCTCACATTATAATCATCTTCCTCTCCAAATAGGGGAAATAATTTTATTGGCATTAAATAAATTTAATTGTATTGCATAGTCAATGTAATAGGTCACTTTTATAATCATGTCATATTTTGTATATCCTGCATCTATGAACAGGATATACAAAATATGGCATTTAAAATATGGCATTTAAAAGTGACTTATTACAAATAATTATTGCTGTCTTTCTACGATGTCAGGAAAAAAACAATTCAGCATCCTTTCATTTGCCGTGAGTGGACATCCTAAAAAGCCCAGGTTAGAGGATGCTGAACAAGATGTGGCAAAAAGAGGAAGAGACAGTGCAGGTGGAAGAGTCTTCTGTTCCACACATTTGATCAATTACAGTACTAACAACAACAGCAACAGGGGGGGGGGGGGGGGGGGGCGACGGGTCGGGGGGGCCGATGGAACGGGACCCGGAAGGCAGGGGGGAATGTCACTCTTGCCTGTCTTCAAAACTTGAGAGCCCTGAACTAATATAACTAAAGTTATAACTATAGCCTTCTATAACTTTGAACAGTGACTGCGAACATTTTATTTACTGCAGCCGCAGCCATCATAACAGACAAACGAACCAATGACGAAATGAAGTGAATATAAAAGAAAGAATGTAGCTTACGTGTGTGTGTATGTAATTTATATTCGCGATACTTTCTAAAATATAATTAATAGGGTTTAATTGTAGTTGCATTAGTTATTTGAAGAGTTAAAAAAAACAACGGACGGTCTTAACGCAAGTTTACAACCGGTAAGTCGGTCGGACTAAAAGGGAAAAATAAATATTTGGGTCGGTCCTAAAATTGACAGGGTGGGTCGGGTTACTGCAAACCACAATATTTAAGGATAAGGATGGCCCGAGTGTGCGTGGCGAACTTATCGCATTACAGACCAGCTTTTGCAATGTGTTTATCATGAACGCTCACATCGTGATGACGAAGAAAATTGAGACGATGAGTCCATACAAACTACTACTGACAAACTAAATTAAAAAAAATAATTATTTTTGTGTAGTTGTATATTGCAATAATAATGTATGGTTGTCACAAAATCCCACGGCACACCTGGACTTGCTCACGGCACACCGTTTGGGAACCAATGATCTAGGGTGTGTGTATGTTTTTGTAGCTTTGTGTGTGTGTGTGTGTGTGTGTGTGTGTGTGTGTGTGTGTGTGTGTGTGTGTGTGTGTGTGTGTGTGTGTGTGTGTGTGTGTGTGTGTGTGTGTGTTTAGTCTAACTTTTCCTAAATATTAGTTTTTCTTTCTCTCTCTCTCACACACACTCACACACTTTGTCTCTTTTGCTCTGTCCCTCTTCTCCCTCTCTCTCTCTCTCTCTCTCTCTCTCTCTCTCTCTCTCTCTCTCTCTCTCTCTCTCTCTCTCTCTCTCTCTCTCTCTCTCTCTCTCTCTCTCTCATTCTCTCTCTGAAATGTACCCTGTGGTGGTGATGCATGCTGGGTTCTTTTTCCCTCTGCTGCTCTGGTCAATAATTGATGGTGAGGTGTGTGTGAATAACGGAGCCAGACGAGGAAATCCTCCCTGCTCTGATTCCTCTCAATCTGAAACATGTTTTCTGCTTCTTCATGACAAAAACGTGGAAGAGATAAAATATTCCCTTTTAGGAAACTCACAAATGAAGTATCAGGTTTTCATTCACCTTGAAGTGAAGGCTGTGTGGGAGGAGTCAGACACAATCTGACTCCTCCCTGGGACCTGGTTTCAAGGAGTCAGTGGGAGGAGTCAGATTGTGTTTGACTCCTCCCCGGTCTAAAGGAACGTGGTCCAGGGTGGTGGAGGGCCGTGGTGACGCCTGTCTGTCTGTCTGTCTGTCTGTCTGTCTGTCTGTCAGCTGGGTGTGAAGCTCCTCTCAGCAGGGGGCCTGGAACACCTCAACCAGCTGGAGCTGATGAGGCCTTTGGCTTCGTGAGAACGCCAGAAACGCAAACGATGATGTCATCGGGCCAGAGTCGGAGTGAAATAAATGTGGAGGATATGCCTTTAGAATGACTATAAATAAAATTAATAATAAATATGGTTATTTATCTCCTTTTGGATTGTCTCCACAAATTAACCATTTAATGGGCGGTAAGTGAAAACGCGCCGACCTATATCGCACAACATTGAATATATATATTCCAAAATTGATAATTTATAGTCTGTATATCTGATTTTCTAATCAGTGCAAACTAGTTTACACGTTGGGACGCCAGGATCCGAGAGAGGAAGATGTTGGATGATGAATTGACTGCCTGTGTTTGACTTATCGACTGTCGAGTGGTTTAGGTAGTTTTATGTTGTTGGGGATCTGTCACTTCTGCAACATGAAACTGTTTTTCGGTGGATTTCTGTAGCTGAAACAGCGCCACACACAGGCCAGGAATATGTACTACAGCATTTCAAGAGCTAGATGAGTTTCAGCAACGACTCCGTCTTTACGGAGAAATGTCTGGCCCCCCGCTGAGAAAAACGGGGGGGGGAGATCGTTTTCGAAATCCGGCTTCGTGTGGACGGGCAGACGTCTCTGAGTGTTTCTGCTCCTTCTAGGCGTCCTGTTCTTCCTGTTTTGTCTTTGTTTGTCAACGCAAATGCAATGCTTTCTCTCTCTCTCTCTCTCTCTCTCTCTCTCTCTCTCTCTCTCTCTCTCTCTCTCTCTCTCTCTCTCTCTCTGTCTGTCTGTCTGTCTGTCTGTCTGTCTGTCTGTCTGTCTGTCTGTCTGTCTGTCTGTCTGTCTGTCTGTCTGTCTGTCTGTCTGTCTGTCTCTCTCTCTGTCTCTCTCTACCTGGAGCTGACCTATATAAATGGTGTCCACTTAACAAAGCTTCCTCAGACACTCAGCGCTCGTCACGACTTGGCTGCCTGCTTGACCCACTCACACACACACACACACACACACACACACACACACACACACACACACACACACACATTCACACACACACACACATACACACAGACACAGACACACTGACAGACATTGCTTTAAGAATTCAGAATACAATCAGGTACAAATCATTGTTCATATCTCCTGCTGTAAGCATCCACGATGGAGTCTATCTCGTGTTCTGCTGGTGCTGTGTCTCCAGAATCTCCCGCTAACCCAGAGTTATACTGCCCATTGATGTCTGTCCATCACCTGTCTGCCCATCACCTGTCTGCCCATCACCCCGTCAGGCTCCTGGTCAGTAAGGACAGGGGTCTCCTCTCTCTCATGACGGACGGGGTCACGCATGCAGCAGGGGTCAGAGGTGACGTGTTTGTCTGTCAGTTTGGAAGGCTGAGAGTGTACATGAGCTGGGTCACACTCCCAGGACCTAGGACACAGGAGACAGGAACCAGGACCTAGGACACAGGAGACAGGAACCAGGACACAGGAGGCAGGACCAAGGACACAGGACACAGGAGACAGGACCAAGGACACAGGAACCAGGACACAGGAGACAGGACCCAGGACACAGGAGACAGGACCAAGGACACAGGAACCAGGACACAGGAGACAGGACCAAGGACACAGGACCCAGGACACAGGAGACAGGACCAAGGACACAGGACACAGGAACCAGGACACAGGAACCAGGACACAGGACTCGAGACATAGAGCCACAGTCCTGTTGTGGGTCCTGTCTGTCTGTCTGTCTGTCTGTCTGTCCTCTGGCTGCTGGTCAGAGTGTGTGCAGGGGTTGGATGACTTGTGTTTACTAGTAGGGCTCCTGCTGTAGGACACTAAGACTATAGATGAGAACATCTGAACGCTATCCTACTGGGAAGTATGGCCTCTGGCATTCATATTATTAATATTAATATCTGTAATTATAACTATCTGCTTGGGCTGCATCATTACCAACACTCACCCTGCTGCACAGACACACACACACACACACACACACACACACACACACACACACACGCTCACTCCCACACACACACACACACACACACACACACACACACGCTCACTCCCACACACACACACACACACACACACACACACACACACACACACACACACACACACACACACACACACACACACACACACACACACACACACACAAACACACACACATACACGCTCACTCCTACAAATACACACACACACACACACACACACTACCCCTCTGCCCTTCAGCCCCCCTGCAGAGTGGGGCTGTGGGGCTGGAATGCAGCAGGGTATTAAAGGCAGGGTGTCTGGTGTCTGGGGTCGCCGTGGTTACGGCCGCCCTCTGCCCATCAGCCTGAGGATGTCTTTGATGTTGGAGTAAACCAGCCTATCCCCTCCGGCCCTCCGCTCCGAACATTGACGCCCCTGTGTGTACATGATGCACTACATGATGCACTACATACATGATGCACTACATACATGATGCACTACATGATGCACTACATGATGCACTACATACATGATGCACTACATGATGCACTACATACATGATGCACTACATGATACATTACATACATGATGCACTACATACATGATGCACTACATGATACATTACATACATGATGCACTACATACATGATGCACTACATGATACATTACATACATGATGCACTACATACATGATGCACTACATGATACATTACATACATGATGCACTACATACATGATGCACTACATACATGATGCACTACATACATGATACATTACATGATGCACTACATACATGATACACTACATACATGATACACTACATACATGATGCACTACATACATGATGCACTACATACATGATGCCACTACATGATGCACTACATACATGATGCACTACATACATGATACATTACATACATGATGCACTACATACATGATGCACTACATACATGATGCACTACATGATGCACTACATACATGATGCACTACATACATGATACATTACATACATGATGCACTACATACATGATGCACTACATACATGATGCACTACATACATGATGCACTACATGATGCACTACATACATGATGCACTACATACATGATACATTACATACATGATACACTACATACATGATGCACTACATGATGCACTACATACATGATGCACTACATACATGATTGCACTACATACATGATGCACTACATACATGATGCACTACATGATGCACTACATACATGATGCACTACATACATGATGCACTACATACATGATGCACTACATACATGATGCACTACATACATGATGCACTACATGATGCACTACATACATGATGCACTACATACATGATACACTACATACATGATGCACTACATGATGCACTACATACATGATGCACTACATACATGATGCACTACATACATGATACATTACATACATGATGCACTACATACATGATGCACTACATGATGCACTACATACATGATGCACTACATACATGATACATTACATACATGATACACTACATACATGATGCACTACATACATGATGCACTACATACATGATGCACTACATACATGATGCACTACATGATGCACTACATGATACACTACATACATGATGCACTACATACATGATGCACTACATACATGATGCACTACATACATGATGCACTACATACATGATACACTACATACATGATGCACTACATACATGATGCACTACATGATGCACTACATACATGATACACTACATACATGATACACTACATACATGATACACTACATACATGATACACTACATACATGATACACTACATACATGATACACTACATACATGATACACTACATACATGATGCACTACATACATGATGCACTACATGATACACTACATACATGATGCACTACATACATGATGCACTACATACATGATGCACTACATACATGATGCACTACATACATGATGCACTACATACATGATGCACTACATACATGATACACTACATACATGATGCACTACATACATGATGCACTACATACATGATGCACTACATGATGCACTACATACATGATACACTACATACATGATGCACTACATACATGATGCACTACATGATACACTACATACATGATACACTACATGATGCACTATATACATGATGCACTACATACATGATGCACTACATGATGCACTACATACATGATACATTACATGTAAAGAGTGTCGGTCAGGCACACAGTTTGGTGGGAATCTAACTCACACACTTAACCCCGAGGAGAGGTGATGCCTGGCTCAGAGACTGTGTGTGTGTGTTGGGAGGCTGAGAGGTCTTCAGACTGTCCAGAGGAGACAATGTGTGACCCGCAGCATGTGGAGACACTTCCTCTCACCGAGACAGTGGGTCAAAGTCTCTTCTGGTTCCCCAAACCTTCTCCAAATCATTCTCTTGTTCTGCCAATGATCTGCTGACCAGGGGATGGGATGTTTGGTTATAATGTAGCCTGGAACCCCACGTTGTTGTGACTTCATACATTCTTAACATGGATGGCCCTGGTGGGATTCAGACCCCTCACGGTGACAGTGTTAATGCCTTGCTCTACCAATTGAGTCAGACAGGACTGTCAAAGAAATTAGGTTTCTCCACCTGTCACTATGTCCCTCATTCACCACCAAATATATCTTCATCCTTTAGCTGGGGAAAACCTTTTCCTCTGACATGATAGGGCATTCTCTCTCTCTCTCTCTCTCTCTCTCTCTCTCTCTCTTTCTCTCTCCATCTCTCTCTCTCTGTCTGTCTGTCTCTTTTTTTTGTTCTTTTTTTTTGTGTCTCTCTCTTTGGGGCAGCCGCGGCCTACTGGTCAGGGCTACCAGTGCGTACGGCTGTGACCTAACCCCTCACTACTCCCCGAGCGCCGCTGTTGCAGGCAGCTCACTGCATGGGGTTTAAGTGTGTGCTTCACCTCACTGTGTGCTTCACCATCACTGTGTTCTGAGTGTGTCACTAATTCACGATTGGGTTAAATGCAGAAGACCAAATTTCCCTCACGGGATCAAATGAGTAATTCTTCTTCTTCTGTGTCAACATGTATTGACTCCTGTGTCTGGATGGGCCTCTCACTCCTCCTGTGACTCCTTTGAGTCACAACGAGGAATGGTGGCTGTTGGAGAAGACACTAAGCTGATTCTTTTTTGTTTCGACACGTAGTAGACTTTGGTCTGGGTTACTGTTTTTAACTAGTGTATAATTATGTGTTATTATACTGAAAACTCTAATTGACCTTCCATTTTAGGGTTAAACTGAGGATAAATTATCGCCGAAATTCAAATGTTTGAAGTCCTGCATCACTTCAAACTACCAAACAGCTTCCTGGGTTTCAGATCATTATCTGCACACTGTAGTTACTGCTGGCTTCACATCATTACTGCAGAGTCCTGAGGAGGCTTCGGTGTGACGCTGTGAAGGACACCACGTATCATCAGAACCACTTACTGTGATGTCTGTGATCTGTATTGATGAGGGAGGGAGGGAGAGAGGGAGAGAGGGAGAGGAGGGGAGAGAGGGAGGGAGAGAGGGAGAGGGGGGGAGAGGGGGAGGGAGAGAGGGGGGGAGAGAGGGAGAGGGGGGGGGAGAGGGAGAGGGGGGGAGAGAGGGGGGGAGAGAGGGAGAGGGGGGGAGAGGGAGAGAGAGAGAGAGGGGGGGAGAGAGGGAGGGAGAGAGGGTGGGGGGGAGAGGGGGAGGAGAGAGGGAGAGGGGGGGGAGAGGGGGGGAGAGGGAGAGAGAGGGGGGGAGAGAGGGAGGGAGGGAGGGAGAGAGGGGGGAGAGAGGGGGGGAGGGAGAGAGGGGGGGAGAGAGGAAGAGACAGAGAGAGGGGGGGAGAGAGGGTGAGGGGGGGGGGAGAGAGGGAGAGGGTGGGAGAGGGAGGGAGAGAGGGAGATAGAGGATGGTGTAGGTCACCTCAGGGTTGTGTGGAGATCGTGTCCGACACACCCAGAGGTCAGCCGGGGTGGGGTGTGGTTGGCATGGCGACAACATGGCCCTCACACAGATGGAAGATGGATGTGTAGATGGACACACACAGCACCTACTGGAGATGTGCTCCAGTTTCTGAATGGGTTTTGATTTGCCTCAGGATGACATGTTGGCCGTCACTTTGAGCGTTGGAAAAAAGAGTGAAAATAATGGTCTCCATAGCAACCACAGAACTACAAGAAAAAAACACCACCAATGGAAAAAAAAGCTATTCCTTCAACTCTGCGGTGGTGAAGTGTGAGAAGGGCTTCTGGTTTATATTTGTCTCTGTCTCAGAGGACAGGACAGGTGAAGTGCTGGGAGGAGAACCCCAGAGAGGAGCGATGGAGTCAGAGGAGAGCCTGCTCAGCCTGGAGCTGGAGATGAACCTGAAGCTTCAGGAGACATGAGGCCTGGAGCTGGAGATGAACCTGAAGCTTCAGGAGACATGAGGCCTGGAGCTGAGGCTGAACACGTGGTCTTCTCTGACCTCACTGTTCTGAACGCTGAATCTCACTGTTGAGTCTGCTCCTCCTCCTCTCCTCCTGTCTTCTCCTGTCCTCATCTATTCTCCTCTCCTCTCCTTCTCTCTCTTCCCTCTGTTCTCCTCTCCTCCCTCTCTCCTCACACTCTCCCCTCCTCCGTCTCCCTCTCTGTTGTCCTTTCCTCCTTCTCGCTGTTCAACATTCCTCTCTCCTTCCTATCTCCCCCTCTCTGTATCTCCCCTCTGTCCTCCCCTTCCCTCCCTCCCCTCTCTGTAAAGATGCTGACTGGCTCTTTCTATAAATGTTGAGCATCAGAACAGGAGGGACAGAGAGTGACTGCCAGGGTTCTGTTGTTCTGAACTATTGGCAGAACAAAGAACCACACACACACAGACGCACACACACACACACACACACACGCACACACACACACACACACACACACACACACACACACACAGGCACACACACACAGGCACACACACACACACACAAAGACACACACACACCACACAGCAACGTGTGCACACACAAGGTCAAGGTCGTGGGTCGTAGGTCAGCCCCACTGTGACCTGCAGGGCCTTCCTGCAGTCCTGCCTTCTGTTCCGCCCCTTGGATCAGTAGATTCCCGCGTTCACTCGGAGTGTTTGGAAATCCACAGGAAGTGGCCGCGCAGAAACTCAATCGTGCAAAAATAGTAGGAGAGTCACACGCACACCAACAGGGTGACACCGGAGCCGTCTGCGGCCCTCAGGCTGGCGAGATCGCCTGTCAGGTGGGCCTTCAGCGGCGACCGCTACAACGCTAAAGTATCCCTGTGTGGACACGCAGCCCACCGATGCATGGGCAAATCACGTTCTATAGACGTTCTGTTGTCTTCTTGGAGGTGAGGGGGTGAATATTTCAAAAGGTCTCCCATGTTTCATTCATTCAGTGATGCGTCCAAAGTAAAGTAAAAACCTCTATTTTCTGTCTGCTTTCTGGAGTCGATCCATCTTTCAGCCCAAGTCGGCCAGTTTTGAATCCAATCCCTTCAGTGGATTGATTTCCTGTGGAACGCTGCAGGTCTTGAAGGTGAGAGAACGTGAGAGGGGGAACTTTACCTCCGCTCTGTTCTTTTTCCCCTCACTTCATTATTTTTTATTCAACCTCTACGTTCCGTGACGTGACTGCTGGTTCCAGAGTGGAACCTCCAGCACACAGAACCTTCACCACCAAGCCAAAGGAACTAACCGACGATGGCATGATCTTTATTGTCAACGTTAACCTGCGCTGTGGTTTCAGAGATGCTGTTTGTTGTTGAGTTTTGGAAGAAGCTACCGGCACCTTACAGCCCCCGCAGGGTGGGCTCAGGGTGCTACTGGCACCTTACAGCCCCGCAGGGTGGGCTCAGGGTGCTACTGGCACCCTCCAGGCCACAGCACCTTACAGCCCCCGCAGGGTGGGCTCAGGGTGCTACCGGCACCTTACAGCCCCCGCAGGGGTGGGCTCAGGGTGCTACTGGCACCTTACAGCCCCCGCAGGATGGGCTCAGGGTGCTACTGGCACCTTACAGCCCCCGCAGGGTGGGCTCAGGGTGCTACTGGCACCTTACAGCCCCCGCAGGGTGGGCTCAGGGTGCTACTGGCACCTTATAGCCCCCGCAGGGTGGGCTCAGGGTGCTACTGGCACCCTCCAGGCCACAGCACCCCGAGGCCCCTACATTTTACATACTGCGCCTTTAAACTAGTGACTCTTCTCTGTCTCTTTCTTTCTGTTTCATATTGAAACACTTTATTTTTGCCTGCTTGTCAGACGGTCAGAAGCTAATTTGCAACTGATGGTTATGTGTATATTTATATTATATGTATATTATATTATATTATATGTATATTATATTATGTGTATATAATATTATAATATTATATTATTAATAACATATTTATAGACTAAGATATCTGGCTTGAGCCAACATCAAATCAGCAGACGGTGGGACATGAACAGGTTCATTCCACAGAGTCACACAGCCCTAGATTTTGCTGCAGGTTCATGTTATGTCAGGGTGTATGTTACATTAACATGCAGGTTTAATGACATGACATAACATCCTACTGAAATCAACACCCTCCTTATATTTTACACGCTTTTAAACCAACCCTGGAGATGTCTATTTATAGAGCAGTGTGTGTGCGTGTGTGTGTGTGTGTGTGCATACGTGCGTGTTGGTCTGTGTGTGTGTGCGTGCGTGCGTGTTTGTCTGTGTGTGTGTGTGTGTGTGTGTGCGTGCGTGCGTGTTTGTCTGTGTGTGTGTGTGTGTGTGTGTGCATGCGTGCGTGCGTGTTTGTCTGTGTGTGTGTGTGTGTGTGTGTGTGTGTGCGTGAATGCGTGGTTGTATGTGTGTGTGTCTGTGTGTGTGTGTGTGTGTGCGTGCGTGCGTGCGTGTTTGTCTGTGTGTGTGTGTGTGTGTGTGTGTGTGCGTGCGTGCATGCGTGGTTGTATGTGTGTGTGTCTGTGTGTGTGTGTGTGTGTATGAATAGAGGGACAGACTGAAGGTCTTAGGGAGAAAGGAAGAGAGAGAGAGAGACAGAGATGTCCTGAAGGACAAACAAACCGATGGACAAAGAGTCAGGGGAGAGAGAGGGGGAGAGACAATCAGGCAGACAAAGGCCGTCAGCGTGGATGAGTGAGGATGAGTGAGGGTGAGTGAGAGGTAAGTGAGGGTGAGTGAGGGGGGAGTGAGGGGGAGATGCCTGCAGTAGACCAGGTGAGGGGTCAGTGATGTGAGCGAGGTAAGTCCTGTGATGGAGGCCGGCTCAGGGGTGCTGAGGCTGGTTTCAGGCTCTGGTTTCAGAGTATGCAGGGTCTGGTTTCAGGGTCTACAGGGTCTGGTTTCAGGGTATGCAGGGTCTGGTTTCAGGGTCTACAGGGTCTTGTTTCAGGGTCTACAGGGTCTGGTTTCAGGGTCTACAGGGTCTGGTTTCAGGGTATGCAGGGTCTGGTTTCAGGGTATGCAGGGTCTGGTTTCAGGATCTACAGGGTCTGGTTTCAGGGTAATTTCCCCCAGCTCTGCCAAGACACCAGCTCTGCCCTGCGCGCATGTGTGTGTGTGTGTGTGTGTGTGTGTGTGTGTGCCCGTGTGTTTGTGTGTGTGTGTGTGTGTATGTGTGTGTGTGTGTGTGTGTGCCCGTGTGTTTGTGTGCGTTCATATTCGTGCATTCCTGAACTGATACACCCTCTCCATGTGCACCCTCTACACCCTGAGACTTTTATGTACACAAAAGGCACATCTTCACAATAAAAGCCCCCCACTGTGCACATGTATACTGAAACGTGCATACTTCAAAGTAACAGTCCCTTTTTGTTCCCTTGAATGTAGAAACGTGCAGAAGCCAATAAAAGTCCCCCACTATGCACAAGTATGCCAAAACACTCTTCACAATAAAAGTCGCCCACTGTACACAGAAACACACGCTCCACAATAAAAGCCCCCCACCATGCGTCTCGCTGGCTGGGGGTGAGTGTGTGTGCTTGACAGTTGAGAGCGGTGCCGGCTGGGGCCCGCGGGCCGGGGGGCCGGGCGGGGCCGGGGCCCCTGAAAGGCTCTCTGTGTTGGGGGAGAAGGAGCAGAAGGAGGTGGGAGGAGAGAGACTACTCCTCTGTTCTCTGCTGGCCAACACGCCGCATTCACCGTGCTGTGGAGCCCCCCCCCCCCCCCCCCCCCCCCCGCGCCCGGGAACGCAGCGGGGGGGGCGGTGTGTGTGTCTGTCACAGTGTGTGTGTGTGTGTGTGTGTGTGTGTGTGTCACAGTGTGTGTGTGTGTGTGTGTCACAGTGTGTGTGTGTGTGTGTGTGTGTGTGTGTGTGTGTCACAGTGTGTGTGTGTGTGTGTGTGTCACAGTGTGTGTGTGTGTGTGTGTGTGTGTGTGTGTCACAGTGTGTGTGTGTGTGTGTCTGTCACAGTGTGTGTGTGTGTGTGTGTGTGTGTGTGTGTCACAGTGTGTGTGTGTGTGTGTGTGTGTGTGTGTCACAGTGTGTGTGTGTGTGTGTCACAGTGTGTGTCACAGTGTGTGTGTGTGTGTGTGTGTGTCACAGTGTGTGTGTGTGTGTGTGTCACAGTGTGTGTGTGTGTGTGTGTGTGTCTGTCACTGTGTGTGTGTGTGCCTGTGTGTCTGTCACAGTGTGTGTGTGCGTCACAGTGTGTGTGTCACGGTGTGTGCATTACAGTGTTTGTGTGTGTGTCAGTGTTTGTGTGTGTTCACCGTGTGTGTGTGTGTGTGTGTGTGTGTGTGTGTGTGCCTCTGGTGAGCGTGTTTCCGTGGTATTGTGTTTTGGTGAAGTGAACATATTGGAGAGTCTTTGCTGAGGAGGTCTGATTTCAGATCAGATTGAGCTTTGATACATTTGTTGTTTTCACATATTTGATGGAATGACAACAAGGAGGTGAGTGTGGCCCTCCTGCCACACAGTTCAGAGGCTGTACTGACATCATGTGACTCTCACATTCCTCACCCTCCATCGCAGCCTGATGCTGCGTTAGCATAACAGAATGTATGCTAACTGCTTAGTTAGCTGGTGAGCTGGGATCCTCTCAGTAACTGTTCAGGTGCTGTTCTCCTGACGTAGTTCCCCTGAGCAGAGCAGAGCCCGTGGCCATGGCCGCTCCGTCCTAAGATGACAACGCAGCATCAAACATAGACGGACAAATAAATAAAGAAACATGAAGGTCCTCCAGCAGAGTGATGCTGAGGGGGGAGGCTGGGGGAGGGGCGGGGGAGGCCGGGGGAGGGCTGTCCTTACATCACTGGAATAGCTGATGTGATGCTGGTGGTGGTGGTGCTGCTGCTGGTGGTGGTGGTGCTGGTGGGGGTGAATGATGAATGCTGGGTATTGTGGAGGTGAGAGAGAAGGGTGGAGAGACAACCACGAGCCATCACGGCCTTGTCTCCATTGTTGTGTCTTGAGATTCCTTTACACACACACACACACACACAGACAACAGAGAGAGAGAGAGAGAGAGAGCTGAAGGGGGTGAAAGGTTGTCATTCAAGTCCGTCGTCTCTTCTTTCTGTCCTGTCATTGTCTCCGCTCCACCTCCTCCACCTCCTCCACCTCCCCATACTTACTTTACTTCTCTGTGTGATTGACAGCTCTCTGTCCCCCATGGGGCGGGGCTTAAGAGTGATGTCATCCACAGATGTGGGAGGGGCTTCAGCGGTTGACCTCTGTCCCGTGGACTCGCTGTTCTTTAAATAGCAGTGCTGGAGCCGGTGTCGTGTTCATTGGAGGTGACCCCTCACTGGAGGTTCTGGTGAGTCCAGCGGGCCTGGAGGCCGGAGGTGGACCGCCTCCCGGGGTACAGCTGGGGCTCCTGGGCCCAGGTCCCGGTCCAGGATGTTCTCTCTGTCTCTCATCTCTTCCCCTTCCTGCAGTCTGTAGGCCGCTCCATCTAGTCCTCATCTTCCTCCCTCACCCCGGTTTCCCCTCCCTCACCCCCCTCTGTCTCCCCTCTGTCTCCCCTCCCTCACCCTCTCTGTCTCCCCTCCCTCACCCTCTCTGTCTCCCCTCTGTCTCCCCTCCCTCACCCTCTCTGTCTCCCCTCTGTCTCCCCTCTGTCTCCCCTCCCTCACCCCCTCTGTCTCCCCTCTGTCTCCCCTCCCTCACCCTCTCTGTCTCCCCTCTGTCACCTCTTCTCTTTTACCAAACAATCTCTTTCTGTCTCTCTCATCACTTCCTCTGTCTATCTGTCTGTCTGTCTGTCATCTCTTCCTTTTCTCTCTCTCTCTCTTTGTCTTTCCACCACTATTTTCCAAGTCACAGTCTCATTCCCTCTCTCTCCCCCCCTCCCCCCTCCCTCCCTCCCCTCCTCCTCCCTCCTCTGGAAGTGAACGTTAGTGTGAGTGCTAACGAGGTGTTAGCACTAGCTCCCCTCTCGGCCTGGTAAACACTTGGAATACCTCTGGAGTGATGTCACTCCTGCTACCACCACAACAGGGGAGTATTATGGGATGTTCTGAACCAGACAACGCCAGCCTCAGCCAGTTGCTGAGCCCCTAATCTGGTCGGACTTTCTGAACAAAACATACCGGCGACGTCAAAATAAAAGCCCCTCTGGACAGAAAAAGCTGTTTTCTGCTTTTCTTCTCTCCCCCTCCTCCTCCTTTCTTCTGGGGAGGAAGTGTCTCTGAAAAGGAAACGTGACGGGATTGTTAAAAACTCCTCCCCCTCCCCCTCCCCCTCCTCCCCCTCCCCTCCCCCTCCTCCCCCTCCCCCTCCTCCTCCTCCTCCTGCTGTCTTGTCTCAACAGAGTCAGTCCTCACAAGGTTATCAACCCCCAGAGTTGATCCTCTGGGCCCCCACACTCAGGGGGTCAGCATCCTCCAGTCGGGGGTCCCAGGACAGTGGCTCTCTGTATGAAAGATGAGACCCCCTGGACACTGGAGATGTTGTGGTGTGTGCCCAGCTCCATGTCACAGCCATGGAGCTGGGCCCCTGGGGGCCGCTGGGCGCTAACGCTAGGCTAAAGAACAAGCCAGGCGCTAATGCTAGGCTAAAGAACAAGCCAGGCGCTAACGCTAGGCTAAAGAACAAGCCAGGCGCTAACGCTAGGCTAAAGAACAAGCCAGGCGCTAACGCTAGGCTAAAGAACAAGCCAGGCGCTAACGCTAGGCTAAAGAACAAGCCAGGCGCTAACGCTAGGCTAAAGAACAAGCCATGCGCTAACGCTAGGCTAAAGAACAAGCCAGGCGCTAACGCTAGGCTAAAGAACAAGCCATGCGCTAACGCTAGGCTAAAGAACAAGCCAGGCGCCACGCGGGTGTCCACCATGTTCTGTTCTGCATCGCCACGCGCTCCAGCATCACCTGAGTGGGGTTTAGTGGTCAAAGGAGGGTGGCTGTAGGCCTGTTGGTGCTGTGTGTGCTGTGGGTGCTGTAGGCTTGTGGGTGCTGTAGGCCCGTGTGTGCTGTGGGTGCTGTGTGTTGCGCTGAACACACATGAGAATCTGTGAGAGAAACTGAAAGTGTGTTTCAAGTCGCTGGTCCGCTGGCGTCTCAGTCCTGCGTTATAAGGCCTCCTCAGGATGCAGAGCAGGTTCTGTGTTCTACTGAAGCAGAGGTTCTGTGTTCTACTGAAGCAGAGGTTCTGTGTTCTGCTGAAACAGAGGAGTTGATATGAGGGGCATGGTGGAGGTGATGGTTGCAGTAATAACACGGCTGCAGCCCTGGAGAAGACTCGCGCTGCGTTCCACCGACCACGTTGTCTCCGGGTAACGGAGGCTGGTGACTCAGTCCAATGAGGACGGGTTGAACCCAGCCACCTGCTGTGGGGGTCGACTGATGAGCATGGCTTCATTTTGTTATGCACTCATTTTTCACCTTTAATCTCTAATCTCTTTAATGGTTTTTGTAGTTATGTATTGACATTACTCATCCTCTCTCGCTGACTCCCCCCTCTCTGCCCCTCTCTGCCCCTCTCTCCCCCTCTCTCCCCCTCCAGGTTGTGCAGTCTGACCCTGAAGAAGCTGGTGGTTATGAGAGAACTGGACAAGGAGCTCATCTCTGTGGTGATTGCAGTTAAGATCCAGGTACTCTGTCTGTCTCTCTGTCTGTCTCTCTCTTTCTCATTCACTCCCCCTCTCCTTTTCCTCCTGTCTGTACTTCTCTTCCGGCTCCTGTCTCTCCTCCTCCTCTCTATCCTCCTCTTCCTCCTCCTGTCTCTCCTCACTGCGTCTCCTCCTCTGATGTGGAGGAAAGTGCTGATGTTTGTACAGTATTGCGGTGCTTGGGCAGTGAGCACATCAACTCAAGTGACCCTCCTCCCCTCCTCCTCCTCTCCTCCCCCCCCCCCTCCCCTCCTCTCCTCCTCCCTCCTCTCCTCCCACAGGGCTCCAAGAGGGTGCTGCGCTCCCACGAGATAGTGCTGCCCCCCGGGGGCTGGATGGAGACCGACCTCGCCCTCACCTTCTCCCTGCAGGTACAACGCCAGGGACCTAAAAAGGACTCGCAGACATACATTGAGACAAAGCCATTCCTTTTAAACTCTGATGCTTCTCCACTGCGTATGGGCTAGCCCTATAGCTATCTGAGCTGATGAACTATAGCGAGGTGAAGTAAAGTTACATCAGAGAAGAAACTCAATCCCACTTGACTTGTAGTTCGAGTCCTCCGGTGTCAAACTTGGGGGGAAGTGCTTTCAGGGTCAGCCTGCCCACGATCCATTACACCTGCGTGACTAGGCACTGGTTAGCCGTAGCTAAAGCGGTTCAGCTGTTGTTGTGAGATTGTTTGGACTTGCATGGGTTTTGATGCTAGCATGTGTACCTTGAATCTCTCCGTCTCTTGGTTTTGACCTGGTTCTGATGGTTCTGCTCTGTGTCCTCAGTATCCACACTTCTTGAAGCGTGAAGGGAACAAGCTCCAGATTCTGCTTCAGAGGCGTAAGAGGTACAAGAACCGGACCATCCTGGGCTACAAGACGTTGGCAGCAGGGTCCATCGACATGGCTGAGGTACAACACACTCAGAGCCGAGCTAAGCTAACGGTGGCATCTCGCTAAGCTAACTAAACTCAAAGGACCCTTTTTAGATACATAATTTCTCCTGGTTTCCATTTAGCCATGTTAGCTATTTAAACCCACTGTGGAAAATGCAATCCTTTTAGCTGCAGGGATTAATTTGATATAATCCTGACCCGCGAGCAGATTAAGTCCTAGCTGATTCTAAATGCCTTTTCAGGGATTTTAACAAAGAACAAAATATTAAAATGCTTTTTCCATAACATCCTCGAAAACGCACGAGAAACTCCAGCGGCGACACGTGAGACGCAGCAGTAGATACCAGAGTTGAAGCCACAGAAGAAACCACAGTTGGCAATGTGTGGTCTCAGACAAAGACGTCCTCAGAGCTTCAGTTCCCCTCGAGGTGTTGTGCGGGCGGTGTGCGTGGACAGAGGTGCACAGTGTGTGGTGTGTTCAGAGAGAAGTGTGGAGCCAGGCTGCTGATAGCTGGGGTGGAGCTGCTATGGGTTTCATGGGTTTGAAGAAGAAACAGAGCAGCAGGAAGCTGCAGCAGCTGTTTGTAGATGGACCCGGACTATGGAAAGAACATGGTGGACTTCTCTCTCCATAAAGAACTAGGTTATGGAGAATGATCCTCATTGTCTCAAGCAGAGGTTGTGTGATTTGTGGTTGTCCTTATTGCGGGAGAACATTGTAAAGAGTTAAGATAGATAGAGATAATGTGGTATCCCCTGAGAGGTTTCTGGAGTAACCCCACCCACCCCAGACCCTCTCATCATCACACCTCCACCCCTCATCCCTCCCCACTGGTCTCCTCCACCCCCAGGTGATGCAGCACCCCACCGAGGGTGGCCAGGTGCTCCCGCTGTGCTCCAACCAGAAGGAGACTCTGGGCAAGGTGGCGGAGATCTGGGTGTTCTCTCTGTCCAGCCAGCCCATCGACCACGAAGACGCCGCCCTGCAGGGAGAGCAGAAGGCCAAGTGCTCTGGTACTGCTCTCTCTGAGGACCCCACGCTCCAGCAGTAGAGCACCGCAGAGCTGAGTAGAGTGTAGCACCATAGAGCAGAGTAGAGTGTAGTACCATAGAGCAGAGTAGAGTGTAGTACCATAGAGCAGAGTAGAGTGCAGCACCATAGAGTAGAGTAGAGTGTAGTACCATAGAGCAGAGTAGAGTGTAGTACCATAGAGCAGAGTAGAGTGTAGTATCATAGAGCAGAGTAGAGTGTAGTACCATAGAGCAGAGTAGAGTGCAGTACCATAGAGCACAGTAGAGTGTAGTATCATAGAGCAGAGTAGAGTGTAGTACCATAGAGCAGAGTAGAGTGTAGTACCATAGAGCAGAGTAGAGTGCAGTGTCATAGAGCAGAGTAGAGTGCAGTGTCATAGAGCAGAGTGTAGTGGGTTAGAGCTTAGTGTTGTGGAGTAGAATGTAGAGGAGTAGATTAGAATAGAGTACATACGAGTGGATTAGAGTAAATTACAGTACAGTGTAATAGATTAGAGTAGATTAGAGTACAATGTAGTAGATTAGAGTACATTTAGTTGATTACAGTAAAGTGAAGTTTGAGGTGTTGAGAGTGAGTTAATCCTGGTTAAGTTGGTTGGCTCTTTGGTTAGTTGGCCTGAGGTTTAACGCCGCCCCTCCTCTTCCTCAGATAACTACTCAGAGGAAGAGTATGAGAGCTTCTCGTCAGAACAGGAGGCGAGTGACGACGCGGTCCAGGGCCAGGTGGGTTCTGGTGAGGAGGAGGGATGTTGGACTGGGCCGAGGTCCAACCTGGATGTGTTTGAACTTTGAATTTGAGATTGTAATCAATGACCTATTTCAACATGGACCTTGAGATTGAATAATAACATTGTATGACAACATTATAAGACCATGACGTTGTATAAAGTTGTTGTATAAAGTTGACCTTGAGATTGTGTAATGTCAACAAAAGGTAAGGCTACTTTGGGTCTTGGTTTAGCTCTGGTCCTATGACCCGGGGTGGACTCCTGGAAAGACTAACCCAGACCTGGTTTAGCTCTGGTCCTATGACCCGGGGTGGACTCCTGGAAAGACTAACCCAGACCTGGTTTAGCTCTGGTCCTAGGACCCAGGGTGGACTCCTGGAAAGACTAACCCAGACCTGGTTTAGCTCTGGTCCTAGGACCCAGGGTGGACTCCTGGAAAGACTAACCCAGACCTGGTTTAGCTCTGGTCCTAGGACCCGGGGTGGACTCCTGGAAAGACTAACCCAGACCTGGTTTAGCTCTGGTCCTAGGACCCGGGGTGGACTCC
>JAXIVH010001028.1:0-34371 GCA_036785325.1 Urophycis tenuis | reverse complement strand
ATGTACCACCGGCACAGACAGCAACAGGCGAGCCCCGCTCACCGTGGGTCCGTGCGAAAAGGCCCCGGGCCCAGGACCACCGCAGGCCCCCCCATCAGACCCCCGGGGGTGGGCCAGGTACTGACATTTGATACTGGCTTGGGGCGCGGCCGAATGATGGTCGCCCCTCTCCATGATCACAGCGCATGTTTATGAAGGACTGGCTGTTAAACCACTTGCATACGACCTGATTCTGGGTCAGGGTGTCGTGAGTAGCAGAGCAGCTTTATGACTGCGATCTATTGAAAGTCATCCCTCGATCCAAGCTTTTGTCGCGGCAGCGGGCAGGCTCGCGCGGGCGGCCACCCGGGCCACGGCTCTCTCTCTCTCTCTCCCCCTCTCCTCGTGACGATCACCATGGGTCCGGGCGCTCGGGGGGGAGAAGGAACAAGTGTATAGGGGTGGGCGGTCGGGTAGGCGAGGGAGGGCACCGCAGGTCAAGGCACTTAGAAAAAGGATGGTAAAGAGGTTAAGCCCATTCATTGTCAATGGGAGTTGGATCACCATGGGCGCCCATTCATTTTCAAAGGGAGTTGGATCACCATGGGCGCCCATTCATTTTCAATGGGAGTTGGATCACCATGGGCGCCCATTCATGTCAATGGGAATTGGATCACCATGGGGCCGTTCGTCGAGAGCCGCGCAGAGTGATTAATCAGTGTCGCCGGGGCCGCCGGGGGGTGCTTAAGAGTGGGTGACCGTGCTCGGCTGGCGCCCGGGTTGCTGGGTGTGCCGTGGAGATGGTGGGTGAGTGGTGGTTCTAGTCCGGCCACGGTGCTCTGTGCCTGGGGTGGGTGGGTGGGGGTGGATGTAGGGTGGGTACTCTTGCTGGCCGCGTGTGGTGCCCTCTCCCTGGGACGGGCGCTGCTGGTGGGTGGTGGTGGTGGTGGTGCCGGTGCTAGTAATAGTAGTATGTTCCATGTGGACCACCATGGGCAAGCCCTATTCAACGTGGGTCCACGTGAAAACAACCCAGGCCCACACAGCCCCCCTATGGGCCTAGAGGGCCAGGACCACCGTGGGCCCCCGTGGGTAAAGTCCCCCCATCAGACCGCCGGGGGCGGGCCAGGTCCACTTGTAGTAGCGGTGGTGGTGGTGGTGGTGGTGGTGGTGGTGGTGGTGGTGGTGTTGGTGGGGGTGGATGTAGGGTGGGTACTCTTGCTGGCTACTGTGTCCGCGGTGTGATGCCCTCTCCCTGGGACGGGCGCTGCTGGTGGGTGGTGGTGGTGGTGGTGCCGGTGCTAGTAATAGTAGTATGTTCCATGTGGACCACCATGGGCAAGCCCTATTCAACGTGGGTCCACGTGAAAACAACCCAGGCCCACACAGCCCCCCTATGGGCCTAGAGGGCCAGGACCACCGTGGGCCCCCGTGGGTAAAGTCCCCCCATCAGACCGCCGGGGGCGGGCCAGGTCCCAGGGGACCCAGGGCCCCACACCGGCTTGCCCCCCCACGGTTGTGGGCGAAGGATCTACGTGGAGCACCATGTACCACCGGCACAGACAGCAACAGGCGAGCCCCGCTCACCGTGGGTCCGTGCGAAAAGGCCACGGGCCCAGGACAACCGCAGTCCCCCCCATCAGACCCCCGGGGTCGGGCCAGGTCCCAGGGCCCCACGACGGCCTGGTCCCCCCACGGTTGTGGCATACGACCGCGCAGAGTGCTTAATCAGTGTCGCCGGGGCCGCCGGTGGGTGCTTAAGAGTGGGTGACCGTGCTCGGCTGGCGCCCGGGTTGCTGGGTGTGCCGTGGAGATGGTGGGTGAGTGGTGGTTCTAGTCCGGCCACGGTGCTCTGTGCCTGGGTGGGTGGGTGGGGGTGGATGTAGGGTGGGTACTCTTGCTGGCCGCGTGTGGTGCCCTCTCCCTGGGACGGGCGCTGCTGGTGGGTGGTGGTGGTGGTGGTGCCGGTGCTAGTAATAGTAGTATGTTCCATGTGGACCACCATGGGCAAGCCCTATTCAACGTGGGTCCACGTGAAAACAACCCAGGCCCACACAGCCCCCCTATGGGCCTAGAGGGCCAGGACCACCGTGGGCCCCCGTGGGTAAAGTCCCCCCATCAGACCGCCGGGGGCGGGCCAGGTCCACTTGTAGTAGCGGTGGTGGTGGTGGTGGTGGTGGTGGTGGTGGTGGTGGTGGTGTTGGTGGGGGTGGATGTAGGGTGGGTACTCTTGCTGGCTACTGTGTCCGCGTGTGATGCCCTCTCCCTGGGACGGGCGCTGCTGGTGGGTGGTGGTGGTGGTGGTGCCGGTGCTAGTAATAGTAGTATGTTCCATGTGGACCACCATGGGCAAGCCCTATTCAACGTGGGTCCACGTGAAAACAACCCAGGCCCACACAGCCCCCCTATGGGCCTAGAGGGCCAGGACCACCGTGGGCCCCCGTGGGTAAAGTCCCCCCATCAGACCGCCGGGGGCGGGCCAGGTCCCAGGGGACCCAGGGCCCCACACCGGCTTGACCCCCACGGTTGTGGGCGAAGGATCTACGTGGAGCACCATGTACCACCGGCACAGACAGCAACAGGCGAGCCCCGCTCACCTCGGGTCCGTGCGAAAAGGCCACGGGCCCAGGACAACCGCAGTCCCCCCCATCAGACCCCCGGGGTCGGGCCAGGTCCCAGGGGCCCACGACGGCCTGGTCCCCCACGGTTGTGGCATACGACCGCGCAGAGTGCTTAATCAGTGTCGCCGGGGCCGCCGGTGGGTGCTTAAGAGTGGGTGACCGTGCTCGGCTGGCGCCCGGGTTGCTGGGTGTGCCGTGGAGATGGTGGGTGAGTGGTGGTTCTAGTCCGGCCACGGTGCTCTGTGCCTGGGGTGGGTGGGTGGGTGGGTGGGTGGGTGGGGGTGGATGTAGGGTGGGTACTCTTGCTGGCCGCGTGTGGTGCCCTCTCCCTGGACGGGCGCTGCTGGTGGGTGGTGGTGGTGGTGGTGCCGGTGCTAGTAATAGTAGTATGTTCCATGTGGACCACCATGGGCAAGCCCTATTCAACGTGGGTCCACGTGAAAACAACCCAGGCCCACACAGCCCCCCTATGGGCCTAGAGGGCCAGGACCACCGTGGGCCCCCGTGGGTAAAGTCCCCCCATCAGACCGCCGGGGGCGGGCCAGGTCCACTTGTAGTAGCGGTGGTGGTGGTGGTGGTGGTGGTGGTGGTGGTGGTGGTGGTGTTGGTGGGGGTGGATGTAGGGTGGGTACTCTTGCTGGCTACTGTGTCCGCGTGTGATGCCCTCTCCCTGGGACGGGCGCTGCTGGTGGGTGGTGGTGGTGGTGGTGCCGGTGCTAGTAATAGTAGTATGTTCCATGTGGACCACCATGGGCAAGCCCTATTCAACGTGGGTCCACGTGAAAACAACCCAGGCCCACACAGCCCCCCTATGGGCCTAGAGGGCCAGGACCACCGTGGGCCCCCGTGGGTAAAGTCCCCCCATCAGACCGCCGGGGGCGGGCCAGGTCCCAGGGGACCCAGGGCCCCACACCGGCTTGCCCCCCCACGGTTGTGGGCGAAGGATCTACGTGGAGCACCATGTACCACCGGCACAGACAGCAACAGGCGAGCCCCGCTCACCGTGGGTCCGTGCGAAAAGGCCACGGGCCCAGGACAACCGCAGTGCCCCCCATCAGACCCCCGGGGTCGGGCCAGGTCCCAGGGCCCCACGACGGCCTGGTCCCCCACGGTTGTGGGGGAAGATCTACGTGGAGCACCATGTACCACCGGCACAGACAGCAACAGGCGAGCCCCGCTCACCGTGGGTCCGTGCGAAAAGGCCACGGGCCCAGGACAACCGCAGTCCCCCCCATCAGACCCCCGGGGTCGGGCCAGGTCCCAGGGCCCCACGACGGCCTGGTCCCCCACGGTTGTGGGGGGAAGATCTACGTGGAGCACCATGTACCACCGGCACAGACAGCAACAGGCGAGCCCCGCTCACCGTGGGTCCGTGCGAAAAGGCCCCGGGCCCAGGACCACCGCAGGCCCCCCCATCAGACCCCCGGGGGTGGGCCAGGTCCCAGGGGACCCAGGGCCCCACACCGGCTTGCCCCCCCACGGTTGTGGGCGAAGGATCTACGTGGAGCACCATGTACCACCGGCATAGACAGCAATGGGCAAGCCCCGCTCACCGTGGGTCCGTGCGAAAAGGCCACGGGCCCAGGACCGCCGCAGTCCCCCCCATCAGACTCCCGGGGGTGGGCCAGGTCCCAGGGCCCCACGACGGCCTGGTCCCCCACGGTTGTGGGGGAAAGATCTACGTGGAGCACCATGTACCACCGGCACAGACAGCAACAGGCGAGCCCCGCTCACCGTGGGTCCGTGCGAAAAGGCCCCGGGCCCAGGACCACCGCAGGCCCCCCCATCAGACCCCCGGGGGTGGGCCAGGTCCCAGGGGACCCAGGGCCCCACACCGGCTTGCCCCCCACGGTTGTGGGCGAAGGATCTACGTGGAGCACCATGTACCACCGGCATAGACAGCAATGGGCAAGCCCCGCTCACCGTGGGTCCGTGCGAAAAGGCCACGGGCCCAGGACCGCCGCAGTCCCCCCCATCAGACTCCCGGGGGTGGGCCAGGTCCCAGGGCCCCACGACGGCCTGGTCCCCCACGGTTGTGGGGGAAAGATCTACGTGGAGCACCATGTACCACCGGCACAGACAGCAACAGGCGAGCCCCGCTCACCGTGGGTCCGTGCGAAAAGGCCCCGGGCCCAGGACCACCGCAGGCCCCCCCATCAGACCCCCGGGGGTGGGCCAGGTACTGACATTTGATACTGGCTTGGGGCGCGGCCGAATGATGGTCGCCCCTCTCCATGATCACAGCGCATGTTTATGAAGGACTGGCTGTTAAACCACTTGCATACGACCTGATTCTGGGTCAGGGTGTCGTGAGTAGCAGAGCAGCTTTATGACTGCGATCTATTGAAAGTCATCCCTCGATCCAAGCTTTTGTCGCGGCAGCGGGCAGGCTCGCGCGGGCGGCCACCCGGGCCACGGCTCTCTCTCTCTCTCTCCCCCTCTCCTCGTGACGATCACCATGGGTCCGGGCGCTCGGGGGGGAGAAGGAACAAGTGTATAGGGGTGGGCGGTCGGGTAGGCGAGGGAGGGCACCGCAGGTCAAGGCACTTAGAAAAAGGATGGTAAAGAGGTTAAGCCCATTCATTGTCAATGGGAGTTGGATCACCATGGGCGCCCATTCATTTTCAAAGGGAGTTGGATCACCATGGGCGCCCATTCATTTTCAATGGGAGTTGGATCACCATGGGCGCCCATTCATGTCAATGGGAATTGGATCACCATGGGGCCGTTCGTCGAGAGCCGCGCAGAGTGATTAATCAGTGTCGCCGGGGCCGCCGGGGGGTGCTTAAGAGTGGGTGACCGTGCTCGGCTGGCGCCCGGGTTGCTGGGTGTGCCGTGGAGATGGTGGGTGAGTGGTGGTTCTAGTCCGGCCACGGTGCTCTGTGCCTGGGGTGGGTGGGTGGGGGTGGATGTAGGGTGGGTACTCTTGCTGGCCGCGTGTGGTGCCCTCTCCCTGGGACGGGCGCTGCTGGTGGGTGGTGGTGGTGGTGGTGCCGGTGCTAGTAATAGTAGTATGTTCCATGTGGACCACCATGGGCAAGCCCTATTCAACGTGGGTCCACGTGAAAACAACCCAGGCCCACACAGCCCCCCTATGGGCCTAGAGGGCCAGGACCACCGTGGGCCCCCGTGGGTAAAGTCCCCCCATCAGACCGCCGGGGGCGGGCCAGGTCCACTTGTAGTAGCGGTGGTGGTGGTGGTGGTGGTGGTGGTGGTGGTGGTGGTGGTGTTGGTGGGGGTGGATGTAGGGTGGGTACTCTTGCTGGCTACTGTGTCCGCGTGTGATGCCCTCTCCCTGGGACGGGCGCTGCTGGTGGGTGGTGGTGGTGGTGGTGCCGGTGCTAGTAATAGTAGTATGTTCCATGTGGACCACCATGGGCAAGCCCTATTCAACGTGGGTCCACGTGAAAACAACCCAGGCCCACACAGCCCCCCTTATGGGCCTAGAGGGCCAGGACCACCGTGGGCCCCCGTGGGTAAAGTCCCCCATCAGACCGCCGGGGGCGGGCCAGGTCCCAGGGGACCCAGGGCCCCACACCGGCTTGCCCCCCCACGGTTGTGGGCGAAGGATCTACGTGGAGCACCATGTACCACCGGCACAGACAGCAACAGGCGAGCCCCGCTCACCGTGGGTCCGTGCGAAAAGGCCACGGGCCCAGGACAACCGCAGTCCCCCCCATCAGACCCCCGGGGTCGGGCCAGGTCCCAGGGCCCCACGACGGCCTGGTCCCCCACGGTTGTGGCATACGACCGCGCAGAGTGCTTAATCAGTGTCGCCGGGGCCGCCGGTGGGTGCTTAGAGTGGGTGACCGTGCTCGGCTGGCGCCCGGGTTGCTGGGTGTGCCGTGGAGATGGTGGGTGAGTGGTGGTTCTAGTCCGGCCACGGTGCTCTGTGCCTGGGGTGGGTGGGTGGGGGTGGATGTAGGGTGGGTACTCTTGCTGGCCGCGTGTGGTGCCCTCTCCCTGGGACGGGCGCTGCTGGTGGGTGGTGGTGGTGGTGGTGCCGGTGCTAGTAATAGTAGTATGTTCCATGTGGACCACCATGGGCAAGCCCTATTCAACGTGGGTCCACGTGAAAACAACCCAGGCCCACACAGCCCCCCTATGGGCCTAGAGGGCCAGGACCACCGTGGGCCCCCGTGGGTAAAGTCCCCCCATCAGACCGCCGGGGGCGGGCCAGGTCCACTTGTAGTAGCGGTGGTGGTGGTGGTGGTGGTGGTGGTGGTGGTGGTGGTGGTGTTGGTGGGGGTGGATGTAGGGTGGGTACTCTTGCTGGCTACTGTGTCCGCGTGTGATGCCCTCTCCCTGGGACGGGCGCTGCTGGTGGGTGGTGGTGGTGGTGGTGCCGGTGCTAGTAATAGTAGTATGTTCCATGTGGACCACCATGGGCAAGCCCTATTCAACGTGGGTCCACGTGAAAACAACCCAGGCCCACACAGCCCCCCTATGGGCCTAGAGGGCCAGGACCACCGTGGGCCCCCGTGGGTAAAGTCCCCCCATCAGACCGCCGGGGGCGGGCCAGGTCCCAGGGGACCCAGGGCCCCACACCGGCTTGCCCCCCCACGGTTGTGGGCGAAGGATCTACGTGGAGCACCATGTACCACCGGCACAGACAGCAACAGGCGAGCCCCGCTCACCGTGGGTCCGTGCGAAAAGGCCACGGGCCCAGGACAACCGCAGTCCCCCCCATCAGACCCCCGGGGTCGGGCCAGGTCCCAGGGCCCCACGACGGCCTGGTCCCCCACGGTTGTGGCATACGACCGCGCAGAGTGCTTAATCAGTGTCGCCGGGGCCGCCGGTGGGTGCTTAAGAGTGGGTGACCGTGCTCGGCTGGCGCCCGGGTTGCTGGGTGTGCCGTGGAGATGGTGGGTGAGTGGTGGTTCTAGTCCGGCCACGGTGCTCTGTGCCTGGGGTGGGTGGGTGGGGGTGGATGTAGGGTGGGTACTCTTGCTGGCCGCGTGTGGTGCCCTCTCCCTGGGACGGGCGCTGCTGGTGGGTGGTGGTGGTGGTGGTGCCGGTGCTAGTAATAGTAGTATGTTCCATGTGGACCACCATGGGCAAGCCCTATTCAACGTGGGTCCACGTGAAAACAACCCAGGCCCACACAGCCCCCCTATGGGCCTAGAGGGCCAGGACCACCGTGGGCCCCCGTGGGTAAAGTCCCCCCATCAGACCGCCGGGGGCGGGCCAGGTCCACTTGTAGTAGCGGTGGTGGTGGTGGTGGTGGTGGTGGTGGTGGTGGTGGTGGTGTTGGTGGGGGTGGATGTAGGGTGGGTACTCTTGCTGGCTACTGTGTCCGCGTGTGATGCCCTCTCCCTGGGACGGGCGCTGCTGGTGGGTGGTGGTGGTGGTGGTGCCGGTGCTAGTAATAGTAGTATGTTCCATGTGGACCACCATGGGCAAGCCCTATTCAACGTGGGTCCACGTGAAAACAACCCAGGCCCACACAGCCCCCCTATGGGCCTAGAGGGCCAGGACCACCGTGGGCCCCCGTGGGTAAAGTCCCCCCATCAGACCGCCGGGGGCGGGCCAGGTCCCAGGGGACCCAGGGCCCCACACCGGCTTGCCCCCCCACGGTTGTGGGCGAAGGATCTACGTGGAGCACCATGTACCACCGGCACAGACAGCAACAGGCGAGCCCCGCTCACCGTGGGTCCGTGCGAAAAGGCCACGGGCCCAGGACAACCGCAGTGCCCCCCATCAGACCCCCGGGGTCGGGCCAGGTCCCAGGGCCCCACGACGGCCTGGTCCCCCACGGTTGTGGGGGAAAGATCTACGTGGAGCACCATGTACCACCGGCACAGACAGCAACAGGCGAGCCCCGCTCACCGTGGGTCCGTGCGAAAAGGCCACGGGCCCAGGACAACCGCAGTCCCCCCCATCAGACCCCCGGGGTCGGGCCAGGTCCCAGGGCCCCACGACGGCCTGGTCCCCACGGTTGTGGGGGGAAGATCTACGTGGAGCACCATGTACCACCGGCACAGACAGCAACAGGCGAGCCCCGCTCACCGTGGGTCCGTGCGAAAAGGCCCCGGGCCCAGGACCACCGCAGGCCCCCCCATCAGACCCCCGGGGGTGGGCCAGGTCCCAGGGGACCCAGGGCCCCACACCGGCTTGCCCCCCCACGGTTGTGGGCGAAGGATCTACGTGGAGCACCATGTACCACCGGCATAGACAGCAATGGGCAAGCCCCGCTCACCGTGGGTCCGTGCGAAAAGGCCACGGGCCCAGGACCGCCGCAGTCCCCCCCATCAGACTCCCGGGGGTGGGCCAGGTCCCAGGGCCCCACGACGGCCTGGTCCCCCACGGTTGTGGGGGAAAGATCTACGTGGAGCACCATGTACCACCGGCACAGACAGCAACAGGCGAGCCCCGCTCACCGTGGGTCCGTGCGAAAAGGCCCCGGGCCCAGGACCACCGCAGGCCCCCCCATCAGACCCCCGGGGGTGGGCCAGGTCCCAGGGGACCCAGGGCCCCACACCGGCTTGCCCCCCCACGGTTGTGGGCGAAGGATCTACGTGGAGCACCATGTACCACCGGCATAGACAGCAATGGGCAAGCCCCGCTCACCGTGGGTCCGTGCGAAAAGGCCACGGGCCCAGGACCGCCGCAGTCCCCCCCATCAGACTCCCGGGGGTGGGCCAGGTCCCAGGGCCCCACGACGGCCTGGTCCCCCACGGTTGTGGGGGAAAGATCTACGTGGAGCACCATGTACCACCGGCACAGACAGCAACAGGCGAGCCCCGCTCACCGTGGGTCCGTGCGAAAAGGCCCCGGGCCCAGGACCACCGCAGGCCCCCCCATCAGACCCCCGGGGGTGGGCCAGGTACTGACATTTGATACTGGCTTGGGGCGCGGCCGAATGATGGTCGCCCCTCTCCATGATCACAGCGCATGTTTATGAAGGACTGGCTGTTAAACCACTTGCATACGACCTGATTCTGGGTCAGGGTGTCGTGAGTAGCAGAGCAGCTTTATGACTGCGATCTATTGAAAGTCATCCCTCGATCCAAGCTTTTGTCGCGGCAGCGGGCAGGCTCGCGCGGGCGGCCACCCGGGCCACGGCTCTCTCTCTCTCTCTCCCCCTCTCCTCGTGACGATCACCATGGGTCCGGGCGCTCGGGGGGGAGAAGGAACAAGTGTATAGGGGTGGGCGGTCGGGTAGGCGAGGGAGGGCACCGCAGGTCAAGGCACTTAGAAAAAGGATGGTAAAGAGGTTAAGCCCATTCATTGTCAATGGGAGTTGGATCACCATGGCGCCCATTCATTTTCAAAGGGAGTTGGATCACCATGGGCGCCCATTCATTTTCAATGGGAGTTGGATCACCATGGGCGCCCATTCATGTCAATGGGAATTGGATCACCATGGGGCCGTTCGTCGAGAGCCGCGCAGAGTGATTAATCAGTGTCGCCGGGGCCGCCGGGGGGTGCTTAAGAGTGGGTGACCGTGCTCGGCTGGCGCCCGGGTTGCTGGGTGTGCCGTGGAGATGGTGGGTGAGTGGTGGTTCTAGTCCGGCCACGGTGCTCTGTGCCTGGGGTGGGTGGGTGGGGGTGGATGTAGGGTGGGTACTCTTGCTGGCCGCGTGTGGTGCCCTCTCCCTGGGACGGGCGCTGCTGGTGGGTGGTGGTGGTGGTGGTGCCGGTGCTAGTAATAGTAGTATGTTCCATGTGGACCACCATGGGCAAGCCCTATTCAACGTGGGTCCACGTGAAAACAACCCAGGCCCACACAGCCCCCCTATGGGCCTAGAGGGCCAGGACCACCGTGGGCCCCCGTGGGTAAAGTCCCCCCATCAGACCGCCGGGGGCGGGCCAGGTCCACTTGTAGTAGCGGTGGTGGTGGTGGTGGTGGTGGTGGTGGTGGTGGTGGTGGTGTTGGTGGGGGTGGATGTAGGGTGGGTACTCTTGCTGGCTACTGTGTCCGCGTGTGATGCCCTCTCCCTGGGACGGGCGCTGCTGGTGGGTGGTGGTGGTGGTGGTGCCGGTGCTAGTAATAGTAGTATGTTCCATGTGGACCACCATGGGCAAGCCCTATTCAACGTGGGTCCACGTGAAAACAACCCAGGCCCACACAGCCCCCCTATGGGCCTAGAGGGCCAGGACCACCGTGGGCCCCCGTGGGTAAAGTCCCCCCATCAGACCGCCGGGGGCGGGCCAGGTCCCAGGGGACCCAGGGCCCCACACCGGCTTGCCCCCCCCACGGTTGTGGGCGAAGGATCTACGTGGAGCACCATGTACCACCGGCACAGACAGCAACAGGCGAGCCCCGCTCACCGTGGGTCCGTGCGAAAAGGCCACGGGCCCAGGACAACCGCAGTCCCCCCCATCAGACCCCCGGGGTCGGGCCAGGTCCCAGGGCCCCACGACGGCCTGGTCCCCCACGGTTGTGGCATACGACCGCGCAGAGTGCTTAATCAGTGTCGCCGGGGCCGCCGGTGGGTGCTTAAGAGTGGGTGACCGTGCTCGGCTGGCGCCCGGGTTGCTGGGTGTGCCGTGGAGATGGTGGGTGAGTGGTGGTTCTAGTCCGGCCACGGTGCTCTGTGCCTGGGGTGGGTGGGTGGGGGTGGATGTAGGGTGGGTACTCTTGCTGGCCGCGTGTGGTGCCCTCTCCCTGGGACGGGCGCTGCTGGTGGGTGGTGGTGGTGGTGGTGCCGGTGCTAGTAATAGTAGTATGTTCCATGTGGACCACCATGGGCAAGCCCTATTCAACGTGGGTCCACGTGAAAACAACCCAGGCCCACACAGCCCCCCTATGGGCCTAGAGGGCCAGGACCACCGTGGGCCCCCGTGGGTAAAGTCCCCCATCAGACCGCCGGGGGCGGGCCAGGTCCACTTGTAGTAGCGGTGGTGGTGGTGGTGGTGGTGGTGGTGGTGGTGGTGGTGGTGTTGGTGGGGGTGGATGTAGGGTGGGTACTCTTGCTGGCTACTGTGTCCGCGTGTGATGCCCTCTCCCTGGGACGGGCGCTGCTGGTGGGTGGTGGTGGTGGTGGTGCCGGTGCTAGTAATAGTAGTATGTTCCATGTGGACCACCATGGGCAAGCCCTATTCAACGTGGGTCCACGTGAAAACAACCCAGGCCCACACAGCCCCCCCTATGGGCCTAGAGGGCCAGGACCACCGTGGGCCCCCGTGGGTAAAGTCCCCCCATCAGACCGCCGGGGGCGGGCCAGGTCCCAGGGGACCCAGGGCCCCACACCGGCTTGACCCCCACGGTTGTGGGCGAAGGATCTACGTGGAGCACCATGTACCACCGGCACAGACAGCAACAGGCGAGCCCCGCTCACCTCGGGTCCGTGCGAAAAGGCCACGGGCCCAGGACAACCGCAGTCCCCCCCATCAGACCCCCGGGGTCGGGCCAGGTCCCAGGGGCCCACGACGGCCTGGTCCCCCCACGGTTGTGGCATACGACCGCGCAGAGTGCTTAATCAGTGTCGCCGGGGCCGCCGGTGGGTGCTTAAGAGTGGGTGACCGTGCTCGGCTGGCGCCCGGGTTGCTGGGTGTGCCGTGGAGATGGTGGGTGAGTGGTGGTTCTAGTCCGGCCACGGTGCTCTGTGCCTGGGGTGGGTGGGTGGGTGGGTGGGTGGGTGGGGGTGGATGTAGGGTGGGTACTCTTGCTGGCCGCGTGTGGTGCCCTCTCCCTGGGACGGGCGCTGCTGGTGGGTGGTGGTGGTGGTGGTGCCGGTGCTAGTAATAGTAGTATGTTCCATGTGGACCACCATGGGCAAGCCCTATTCAACGTGGGTCCACGTGAAAACAACCCAGGCCCACACAGCCCCCCTATGGGCCTAGAGGGCCAGGACCACCGTGGGCCCCCGTGGGTAAAGTCCCCCCATCAGACCGCCGGGGGCGGGCCAGGTCCACTTGTAGTAGCGGTGGTGGTGGTGGTGGTGGTGGTGGTGGTGGTGGTGGTGGTGTTGGTGGGGGTGGATGTAGGGTGGGTACTCTTGCTGGCTACTGTGTCCGCGTGTGATGCCCTCTCCCTGGGACGGGCGCTGCTGGTGGGTGGTGGTGGTGGTGGTGCCGGTGCTAGTAATAGTAGTATGTTCCATGTGGACCACCATGGGCAAGCCCTATTCAACGTGGGTCCACGTGAAAACAACCCAGGCCCACACAGCCCCCCTATGGGCCTAGAGGGCCAGGACCACCGTGGGGCCCCCGTGGGTAAAGTCCCCCCATCAGACCGCCGGGGGCGGGCCAGGTCCCAGGGGACCCAGGGCCCCACACCGGCTTGCCCCCCCACGGTTGTGGGCGAAGGATCTACGTGGAGCACCATGTACCACCGGCACAGACAGCAACAGGCGAGCCCCGCTCACCGTGGGTCCGTGCGAAAAGGCCACGGGCCCAGGACAACCGCAGTGCCCCCCATCAGACCCCCGGGGTCGGGCCAGGTCCCAGGGCCCCACGACGGCCTGGTCCCCCACGGTTGTGGGGGAAAGATCTACGTGGAGCACCATGTACCACCGGCACAGACAGCAACAGGCGAGCCCCGCTCACCGTGGGTCCGTGCGAAAAGGCCACGGGCCCAGGACAACCGCAGTCCCCCCCATCAGACCCCCGGGGTCGGGCCAGGTCCCAGGGCCCCACGACGGCCTGGTCCCCCACGGTTGTGGGGGGAAGATCTACGTGGAGCACCATGTACCACCGGCACAGACAGCAACAGGCGAGCCCCGCTCACCGTGGGTCCGTGCGAAAAGGCCCCGGGCCCAGGACCACCGCAGGCCCCCCCATCAGACCCCCGGGGGTGGGCCAGGTCCCAGGGGACCCAGGGCCCCACACCGGCTTGCCCCCCCACGGTTGTGGGCGAAGGATCTACGTGGAGCACCATGTACCACCGGCATAGACAGCAATGGGCAAGCCCCGCTCACCGTGGGTCCGTGCGAAAAGGCCACGGGCCCAGGACCGCCGCAGTCCCCCCCATCAGACTCCCGGGGGTGGGCCAGGTCCCAGGGCCCCACGACGGCCTGGTCCCCCACGGTTGTGGGGGAAAGATCTACGTGGAGCACCATGTACCACCGGCACAGACAGCAACAGGCGAGCCCCGCTCACCGTGGGTCCGTGCGAAAAGGCCCCGGGCCCAGGACCACCGCAGGCCCCCCCATCAGACCCCCGGGGGTGGGCCAGGTCCCAGGGGACCCAGGGCCCCACACCGGCTTGCCCCCCCACGGTTGTGGGCGAAGGATCTACGTGGAGCACCATGTACCACCGGCATAGACAGCAATGGGCAAGCCCCGCTCACCGTGGGTCCGTGCGAAAAGGCCACGGGCCCAGGACCGCCGCAGTCCCCCCCATCAGACTCCCGGGGGTGGGCCAGGTCCCAGGGCCCCACGACGGCCTGGTCCCCCACGGTTGTGGGGGAAAGATCTACGTGGAGCACCATGTACCACCGGCACAGACAGCAACAGGCGAGCCCCGCTCACCGTGGGTCCGTGCGAAAAGGCCCCGGGCCCAGGACCACCGCAGGCCCCCCCATCAGACCCCCGGGGGTGGGCCAGGTACTGACATTTGATACTGGCTTGGGGCGCGGCCGAATGATGGTCGCCCCTCTCCATGATCACAGCGCATGTTTATGAAGGACTGGCTGTTAAACCACTTGCATACGACCTGATTCTGGGTCAGGGTGTCGTGAGTAGCAGAGCAGCTTTATGACTGCGATCTATTGAAAGTCATCCCTCGATCCAAGCTTTTGTCGCGGCAGCGGGCAGGCTCGCGCGGGCGGCCACCCGGGCCACGGCTCTCTCTCTCTCTCTCCCCCTCTCCTCGTGACGATCACCATGGGTCCGGGCGCTCGGGGGGGGAGAAGGAACAAGTGTATAGGGGTGGGCGGTCGGGTAGGCGAGGGAGGGCACCGCAGGTCAAGGCACTTAGAAAAAGGATGGTAAAGAGGTTAAGCCCATTCATTGTCAATGGGAGTTGGATCACCATGGGCGCCCATTCATTTTCAAAGGGAGTTGGATCACCATGGGCGCCCATTCATTTTCAATGGGAGTTGGATCACCATGGGCGCCCATTCATGTCAATGGGAATTGGATCACCATGGGGCCGTTCGTCGAGAGCCGCGCAGAGTGATTAATCAGTGTCGCCGGGGCCGCCGGGGGGTGCTTAAGAGTGGGTGACCGTGCTCGGCTGGCGCCCGGGTTGCTGGGTGTGCCGTGGAGATGGTGGGTGAGTGGTGGTTCTAGTCCGGCCACGGTGCTCTGTGCCTGGGGTGGGTGGGTGGGGGTGGATGTAGGGTGGGTACTCTTGCTGGCCGCGTGTGGTGCCCTCTCCCTGGGACGGGCGCTGCTGGTGGGTGGTGGTGGTGGTGGTGCCGGTGCTAGTAATAGTAGTATGTTCCATGTGGACCACCATGGGCAAGCCCTATTCAACGTGGGTCCACGTGAAAACAACCCAGGCCCACACAGCCCCCCTATGGGCCTAGAGGGCCAGGACCACCGTGGGCCCCCGTGGGTAAAGTCCCCCCATCAGACCGCCGGGGGCGGGCCAGGTCCACTTGTAGTAGCGGTGGTGGTGGTGGTGGTGGTGGTGGTGGTGGTGGTGGTGGTGTTGGTGGGGGTGGATGTAGGGTGGGTACTCTTGCTGGCTACTGTGTCCGCGTGTGATGCCCTCTCCCTGGGACGGGCGCTGCTGGTGGGTGGTGGTGGTGGTGGTGCCGGTGCTAGTAATAGTAGTATGTTCCATGTGGACCACCATGGGCAAGCCCTATTCAACGTGGGTCCACGTGAAAACAACCCAGGCCCACACAGCCCCCCTATGGGCCTAGAGGGCCAGGACCACCGTGGGCCCCCGTGGGTAAAGTCCCCCCATCAGACCGCCGGGGGCGGGCCAGGTCCCAGGGGACCCAGGGCCCCACACCGGCTTGCCCCCCCACGGTTGTGGGCGAAGGATCTACGTGGAGCACCATGTACCACCGGCACAGACAGCAACAGGCGAGCCCCGCTCACCGTGGGTCCGTGCGAAAAGGCCACGGGCCCAGGACAACCGCAGTCCCCCCCATCAGACCCCCGGGGTCGGGCCAGGTCCCAGGGCCCCACGACGGCCTGGTCCCCCACGGTTGTGGCATACGACCGCGCAGAGTGCTTAATCAGTGTCGCCGGGGCCGCCGGTGGGTGCTTAAGAGTGGGTGACCGTGCTCGGCTGGCGCCCGGGTTGCTGGGTGTGCCGTGGAGATGGTGGGTGAGTGGTGGTTCTAGTCCGGCCACGGTGCTCTGTGCCTGGGGTGGGTGGGTGGGGGTGGATGTAGGGTGGGTACTCTTGCTGGCCGCGTGTGGTGCCCTCTCCCTGGGACGGGCGCTGCTGGTGGGTGGTGGTGGTGGTGGTGCCGGTGCTAGTAATAGTAGTATGTTCCATGTGGACCACCATGGGCAAGCCCTATTCAACGTGGGTCCACGTGAAAACAACCCAGGCCCACACAGCCCCCCTATGGGCCTAGAGGGCCAGGACCACCGTGGGCCCCCGTGGGTAAAGTCCCCCCATCAGACCGCCGGGGGCGGGCCAGGTCCACTTGTAGTAGCGGTGGTGGTGGTGGTGGTGGTGGTGGTGGTGGTGGTGGTGGTGTTGGTGGGGGTGGATGTAGGGTGGGTACTCTTGCTGGCTACTGTGTCCGCGTGTGATGCCCTCTCCCTGGGACGGGCGCTGCTGGTGGGTGGTGGTGGTGGTGGTGCCGGTGCTAGTAATAGTAGTATGTTCCATGTGGACCACCATGGGCAAGCCCTATTCAACGTGGGTCCACGTGAAAACAACCCAGGCCCACACAGCCCCCCTATGGGCCTAGAGGGCCAGGACCACCGTGGGCCCCCGTGGGTAAAGTCCCCCCATCAGACCGCCGGGGGCGGGCCAGGTCCCAGGGGACCCAGGGCCCCACACCGGCTTGACCCCCACGGTTGTGGGCGAAGGATCTACGTGGAGCACCATGTACCACCGGCACAGACAGCAACAGGCGAGCCCCGCTCACCTCGGGTCCGTGCGAAAAGGCCACGGGCCCAGGACAACCGCAGTCCCCCCCATCAGACCCCCGGGGTCGGGCCAGGTCCCAGGGGCCCACGACGGCCTGGTCCCCCACGGTTGTGGCATACGACCGCGCAGAGTGCTTAATCAGTGTCGCCGGGGCCGCCGGTGGGTGCTTAAGAGTGGGTGACCGTGCTCGGCTGGCGCCCGGGTTGCTGGGTGTGCCGTGGAGATGGTGGGTGAGTGGTGGTTCTAGTCCGGCCACGGTGCTCTGTGCCTGGGGTGGGTGGGTGGGTGGGTGGGTGGGTGGGGGTGGATGTAGGGTGGGTACTCTTGCTGGCCGCGTGTGGTGCCCTCTCCCTGGGACGGGCGCTGCTGGTGGGTGGTGGTGGTGGTGGTGCCGGTGCTAGTAATAGTAGTATGTTCCATGTGGACCACCATGGGCAAGCCCTATTCAACGTGGGTCCACGTGAAAACAACCCAGGCCCACACAGCCCCCCTATGGGCCTAGAGGGCCAGGACCACCGTGGGCCCCCGTGGGTAAAGTCCCCCCATCAGACCGCCGGGGGCGGGCCAGGTCCACTTGTAGTAGCGGTGGTGGTGGTGGTGGTGGTGGTGGTGGTGGTGGTGGTGGTGTTGGTGGGGGTGGATGTAGGGTGGGTACTCTTGCTGGCTACTGTGTCCGCGTGTGATGCCCTCTCCCTGGGACGGGCGCTGCTGGTGGGTGGTGGTGGTGGTGGTGCCGGTGCTAGTAATAGTAGTATGTTCCATGTGGACCACCATGGGCAAGCCCTATTCAACGTGGGTCCACGTGAAAACAACCCAGGCCCACACAGCCCCCCTATGGGCCTAGAGGGCCAGGACCACCGTGGGCCCCCGTGGGTAAAGTCCCCCCATCAGACCGCCGGGGGCGGGCCAGGTCCCAGGGGACCCAGGGCCCCACACCGGCTTGCCCCCCCACGGTTGTGGGCGAAGGATCTACGTGGAGCACCATGTACCACCGGCACAGACAGCAACAGGCGAGCCCCGCTCACCGTGGGTCCGTGCGAAAAGGCCACGGGCCCAGGACAACCGCAGTGCCCCCCATCAGACCCCCGGGGTCGGGCCAGGTCCCAGGGCCCCACGACGGCCTGGTCCCCCACGGTTGTGGGGGAAAGATCTACGTGGAGCACCATGTACCACCGGCACAGACAGCAACAGGCGAGCCCCGCTCACCGTGGGTCCGTGCGAAAAGGCCACGGGCCCAGGACAACCGCAGTCCCCCCCATCAGACCCCCGGGGTCGGGCCAGGTCCCAGGGCCCCACGACGGCCTGGTCCCCCACGGTTGTGGGGGGAAGATCTACGTGGAGCACCATGTACCACCGGCACAGACAGCAACAGGCGAGCCCCGCTCACCGTGGGTCCGTGCGAAAAGGCCCCGGGCCCAGGACCACCGCAGGCCCCCCCATCAGACCCCCGGGGGTGGGCCAGGTCCCAGGGGACCCAGGGCCCCACACCGGCTTGCCCCCCCACGGTTGTGGGCGAAGGATCTACGTGGAGCACCATGTACCACCGGCATAGACAGCAATGGGCAAGCCCCGCTCACCGTGGGTCCGTGCGAAAAGGCCACGGGCCCAGGACCGCCGCAGTCCCCCCCATCAGACTCCCGGGGGTGGGCCAGGTCCCAGGGCCCCACGACGGCCTGGTCCCCCACGGTTGTGGGGGAAAGATCTACGTGGAGCACCATGTACCACCGGCACAGACAGCAACAGGCGAGCCCCGCTCACCGTGGGTCCGTGCGAAAAGGCCCCGGGCCCAGGACCACCGCAGGCCCCCCCATCAGACCCCCGGGGGTGGGCCAGGTCCCAGGGGACCCAGGGCCCCACACCGGCTTGCCCCCCCACGGTTGTGGGCGAAGGATCTACGTGGAGCACCATGTACCACCGGCATAGACAGCAATGGGCAAGCCCCGCTCACCGTGGGTCCGTGCGAAAAGGCCACGGGCCCAGGACCGCCGCAGTCCCCCCCATCAGACTCCCGGGGGTGGGCCAGGTCCCAGGGCCCCACGACGGCCTGGTCCCCCACGGTTGTGGGGGAAAGATCTACGTGGAGCACCATGTACCACCGGCACAGACAGCAACAGGCGAGCCCCGCTCACCGTGGGTCCGTGCGAAAAGGCCCCGGGCCCAGGACCACCGCAGGCCCCCCCATCAGACCCCCGGGGGTGGGCCAGGTACTGACATTTGATACTGGCTTGGGGCGCGGCCGAATGATGGTCGCCCCTCTCCATGATCACAGCGCATGTTTATGAAGGACTGGCTGTTAAACCACTTGCATACGACCTGATTCTGGGTCAGGGTGTCGTGAGTAGCAGAGCAGCTTTATGACTGCGATCTATTGAAAGTCATCCCTCGATCCAAGCTTTTGTCGCGGCAGCGGGCAGGCTCGCGCGGGCGGCCACCCGGGCCACGGCTCTCTCTCTCTCTCTCCCCCTCTCCTCGTGACGATCACCATGGGTCCGGGCGCTCGGGGGGGAGAAGGAACAAGTGTATAGGGGTGGGCGGTCGGGTAGGCGAGGGAGGGCACCGCAGGTCAAGGCACTTAGAAAAAGGATGGTAAAGAGGTTAAGCCCATTCATTGTCAATGGGAGTTGGATCACCATGGGCGCCCATTCATTTTCAAAGGGAGTTGGATCACCATGGGCGCCCATTCATTTTCAATGGGAGTTGGATCACCATGGGCGCCCATTCATGTCAATGGGAATTGGATCACCATGGGGCCGTTCGTCGAGAGCCGCGCAGAGTGATTAATCAGTGTCGCCGGGGCCGCCGGGGGGTGCTTAAGAGTGGGTGACCGTGCTCGGCTGGCGCCCGGGTTGCTGGGTGTGCCGTGGAGATGGTGGGTGAGTGGTGGTTCTAGTCCGGCCACGGTGCTCTGTGCCTGGGGTGGGTGGGTGGGGGTGGATGTAGGGTGGGTACTCTTGCTGGCCGCGTGTGGTGCCCTCTCCCTGGGACGGGCGCTGCTGGTGGGTGGTGGTGGTGGTGGTGCCGGTGCTAGTAATAGTAGTATGTTCCATGTGGACCACCATGGGCAAGCCCTATTCAACGTGGGTCCACGTGAAAACAACCCAGGCCCACACAGCCCCCCTATGGGCCTAGAGGGCCAGGACCACCGTGGGCCCCCGTGGGTAAAGTCCCCCCATCAGACCGCCGGGGGCGGGCCAGGTCCACTTGTAGTAGCGGTGGTGGTGGTGGTGGTGGTGGTGGTGGTGGTGGTGGTGGTGTTGGTGGGGGTGGATGTAGGGTGGGTACTCTTGCTGGCTACTGTGTCCGCGTGTGATGCCCTCTCCCTGGGACGGGCGCTGCTGGTGGGTGGTGGTGGTGGTGGTGCCGGTGCTAGTAATAGTAGTATGTTCCATGTGGACCACCATGGGCAAGCCCTATTCAACGTGGGTCCACGTGAAAACAACCCAGGCCCACACAGCCCCCCTATGGGCCTAGAGGGCCAGGACCACCGTGGGCCCCCGTGGGTAAAGTCCCCCCATCAGACCGCCGGGGGCGGGCCAGGTCCCAGGGGACCCAGGGCCCCACACCGGCTTGCCCCCCCACGGTTGTGGGCGAAGGATCTACGTGGAGCACCATGTACCACCGGCACAGACAGCAACAGGCGAGCCCCGCTCACCGTGGGTCCGTGCGAAAAGGCCACGGGCCCAGGACAACCGCAGTCCCCCCCATCAGACCCCCGGGGTCGGGCCAGGTCCCAGGGCCCCACGACGGCCTGGTCCCCCACGGTTGTGGCATACGACCGCGCAGAGTGCTTAATCAGTGTCGCCGGGGCCGCCGGTGGGTGCTTAAGAGTGGGTGACCGTGCTCGGCTGGCGCCCGGGTTGCTGGGTGTGCCGTGGAGATGGTGGGTGAGTGGTGGTTCTAGTCCGGCCACGGTGCTCTGTGCCTGGGGTGGGTGGGTGGGTGGGTGGGTGGGTGGGGGTGGATGTAGGGTGGGTACTCTTGCTGGCCGCGTGTGGTGCCCTCTCCCTGGGACGGGCGCTGCTGGTGGGTGGTGGTGGTGGTGGTGCCGGTGCTAGTAATAGTAGTATGTTCCATGTGGACCACCATGGGCAAGCCCTATTCAACGTGGGTCCACGTGAAAACAACCCAGGCCCACACAGCCCCCCTATGGGCCTAGAGGGCCAGGACCACCGTGGGCCCCCGTGGGTAAAGTCCCCCCATCAGACCGCCGGGGGCGGGCCAGGTCCACTTGTAGTAGCGGTGGTGGTGGTGGTGGTGGTGGTGGTGGTGGTGGTGGTGGTGTTGGTGGGGGTGGATGTAGGGTGGGTACTCTTGCTGGCTACTGTGTCCGCGTGTGATGCCCTCTCCCTGGGACGGGCGCTGCTGGTGGGTGGTGGTGGTGGTGGTGCCGGTGCTAGTAATAGTAGTATGTTCCATGTGGACCACCATGGGCAAGCCCTATTCAACGTGGGTCCACGTGAAAACAACCCAGGCCCACACAGCCCCCCTATGGGCCTAGAGGGCCAGGACCACCGTGGGCCCCCGTGGGTAAAGTCCCCCCATCAGACCGCCGGGGGCGGGCCAGGTCCCAGGGGACCCAGGGCCCCACACCGGCTTGCCCCCCCACGGTTGTGGGCGAAGGATCTACGTGGAGCACCATGTACCACCGGCACAGACAGCAACAGGCGAGCCCCGCTCACCGTGGGTCCGTGCGAAAAGGCCACGGGCCCAGGACAACCGCAGTGCCCCCCATCAGACCCCCGGGGTCGGGCCAGGTCCCAGGGCCCCACGACGGCCTGGTCCCCCACGGTTGTGGGGGAAAGATCTACGTGGAGCACCATGTACCACCGGCACAGACAGCAACAGGCGAGCCCCGCTCACCGTGGGTCCGTGCGAAAAGGCCACGGGCCCAGGACAACCGCAGTCCCCCCCATCAGACCCCCGGGGTCGGGCCAGGTCCCAGGGCCCCACGACGGCCTGGTCCCCCACGGTTGTGGGGGGAAGATCTACGTGGAGCACCATGTACCACCGGCACAGACAGCAACAGGCGAGCCCCGCTCACCGTGGGTCCGTGCGAAAAGGCCCCGGGCCCAGGACCACCGCAGGCCCCCCCATCAGACCCCCGGGGGTGGGCCAGGTCCCAGGGGACCCAGGGCCCCACACCGGCTTGCCCCCCCACGGTTGTGGGCGAAGGTTCTACGTGGAGCACCATGTACCACCGGCATAGACAGCAATGGGCAAGCCCCGCTCACCGTGGGTCCGTGCGAAAAGGCCACGGGCCCAGGACCGCCGCAGTCCCCCCCATCAGACTCCCGGGGGTGGGCCAGGTCCCAGGGCCCCACGACGGCCTGGTCCCCCACGGTTGTGGGGGAAAGATCTACGTGGAGCACCATGTACCACCGGCACAGACAGCAACAGGCGAGCCCCGCTCACCGTGGGTCCGTGCGAAAAGGCCCCGGGCCCAGGACCACCGCAGGCCCCCCCATCAGACCCCCGGGGGTGGGCCAGGTCCCAGGGGACCCAGGGCCCCACACCGGCTTGCCCCCCCACGGTTGTGGGCGAAGGATCTACGTGGAGCACCATGTACCACCGGCATAGACAGCAATGGGCAAGCCCCGCTCACCGTGGGTCCGTGCGAAAAGGCCACGGGCCCAGGACCGCCGCAGTCCCCCCCATCAGACTCCCGGGGGTGGGCCAGGTCCCAGGGCCCCACGACGGCCTGGTCCCCCACGGTTGTGGGGGAAAGATCTACGTGGAGCACCATGTACCACCGGCACAGACAGCAACAGGCGAGCCCCGCTCACCGTGGGTCCGTGCGAAAAGGCCCCGGGCCCAGGACCACCGCAGGCCCCCCCATCAGACCCCCGGGGGTGGGCCAGGTACTGACATTTGATACTGGCTTGGGGCGCGGCCGAATGATGGTCGCCCCTCTCCATGATCACAGCGCATGTTTATGAAGGACTGGCTGTTAAACCACTTGCATACGACCTGATTCTGGGTCAGGGTGTCGTGAGTAGCAGAGCAGCTTTATGACTGCGATCTATTGAAAGTCATCCCTCGATCCAAGCTTTTGTCGCGGCAGCGGGCAGGCTCGCGCGGGCGGCCACCCGGGCCACGGCTCTCTCTCTCTCTCTCCCCCTCTCCTCGTGACGATCACCATGGGTCCGGGCGCTCGGGGGGGAGAAGGAACAAGTGTATAGGGGTGGGCGGTCGGGTAGGCGAGGGAGGGCACCGCAGGTCAAGGCACTTAGAAAAAGGATGGTAAAGAGGTTAAGCCCATTCATTGTCAATGGGAGTTGGATCACCATGGGCGCCCATTCATTTTCAAAGGGAGTTGGATCACCATGGGCGCCCATTCATTTTCAATGGGAGTTGGATCACCATGGGCGCCCATTCATGTCAATGGGAATTGGATCACCATGGGGCCGTTCGTCGAGAGCCGCGCAGAGTGATTAATCAGTGTCGCCGGGGCCGCCGGGGGGTGCTTAAGAGTGGGTGACCGTGCTCGGCTGGCGCCCGGGTTGCTGGGTGTGCCGTGGAGATGGTGGGTGAGTGGTGGTTCTAGTCCGGCCACGGTGCTCTGTGCCTGGGGTGGGTGGGTGGGGGTGGATGTAGGGTGGGTACTCTTGCTGGCCGCGTGTGGTGCCCTCTCCCTGGGACGGGCGCTGCTGGTGGGTGGTGGTGGTGGTGGTGCCGGTGCTAGTAATAGTAGTATGTTCCATGTGGACCACCATGGGCAAGCCCTATTCAACGTGGGTCCACGTGAAAACAACCCAGGCCCACACAGCCCCCCTATGGGCCTAGAGGGCCAGGACCACCGTGGGCCCCCGTGGGTAAAGTCCCCCCATCAGACCGCCGGGGGCGGGCCAGGTCCACTTGTAGTAGCGGTGGTGGTGGTGGTGGTGGTGGTGGTGGTGGTGGTGGTGGTGTTGGTGGGGGTGGATGTAGGGTGGGTACTCTTGCTGGCTACTGTGTCCGCGTGTGATGCCCTCTCCCTGGGACGGGCGCTGCTGGTGGGTGGTGGTGGTGGTGGTGCCGGTGCTAGTAATAGTAGTATGTTCCATGTGGACCACCATGGGCAAGCCCTATTCAACGTGGGTCCACGTGAAAACAACCCAGGCCCACACAGCCCCCCTATGGGCCTAGAGGGCCAGGACCACCGTGGGCCCCCGTGGGTAAAGTCCCCCCATCAGACCGCCGGGGGCGGGCCAGGTCCCAGGGGACCCAGGGCCCCACACCGGCTTGCCCCCCCACGGTTGTGGGCGAAGGATCTACGTGGAGCACCATGTACCACCGGCACAGACAGCAACAGGCGAGCCCCGCTCACCGTGGGTCCGTGCGAAAAGGCCACGGGCCCAGGACAACCGCAGTCCCCCCCATCAGACCCCCGGGGTCGGGCCAGGTCCCAGGGCCCCACGACGGCCTGGTCCCCCACGGTTGTGGCATACGACCGCGCAGAGTGCTTAATCAGTGTCGCCGGGGCCGCCGGTGGGTGCTTAAGAGTGGGTGACCGTGCTCGGCTGGCGCCCGGGTTGCTGGGTGTGCCGTGGAGATGGTGGGTGAGTGGTGGTTCTAGTCCGGCCACGGTGCTCTGTGCCTGGGGTGGGTGGGTGGGTGGGTGGGTGGGTGGGGGTGGATGTAGGGTGGGTACTCTTGCTGGCCGCGTGTGGTGCCCTCTCCCTGGGACGGGCGCTGCTGGTGGGTGGTGGTGGTGGTGGTGCCGGTGCTAGTAATAGTAGTATGTTCCATGTGGACCACCATGGGCAAGCCCTATTCAACGTGGGTCCACGTGAAAACAACCCAGGCCCACACAGCCCCCCTATGGGCCTAGAGGGCCAGGACCACCGTGGGCCCCCGTGGGTAAAGTCCCCCCATCAGACCGCCGGGGGCGGGCCAGGTCCACTTGTAGTAGCGGTGGTGGTGGTGGTGGTGGTGGTGGTGGTGGTGGTGGTGGTGTTGGTGGGGGTGGATGTAGGGTGGGTACTCTTGCTGGCTACTGTGTCCGCGTGTGATGCCCTCTCCCTGGGACGGGCGCTGCTGGTGGGTGGTGGTGGTGGTGGTGCCGGTGCTAGTAATAGTAGTATGTTCCATGTGGACCACCATGGGCAAGCCCTATTCAACGTGGGTCCACGTGAAAACAACCCAGGCCCACACAGCCCCCCTATGGGCCTAGAGGGCCAGGACCACCGTGGGCCCCCGTGGGTAAAGTCCCCCCATCAGACCGCCGGGGGCGGGCCAGGTCCCAGGGGACCCAGGGCCCCACACCGGCTTGACCCCCACGGTTGTGGGCGAAGGATCTACGTGGAGCACCATGTACCACCGGCACAGACAGCAACAGGCGAGCCCCGCTCACCTCGGGTCCGTGCGAAAAGGCCACGGGCCCAGGACAACCGCAGTCCCCCCCATCAGACCCCCGGGGTCGGGCCAGGTCCCAGGGGCCCACGACGGCCTGGTCCCCCACGGTTGTGGCATACGACCGCGCAGAGTGCTTAATCAGTGTCGCCGGGGCCGCCGGTGGGTGCTTAAGAGTGGGTGACCGTGCTCGGCTGGCGCCCGGGTTGCTGGGTGTGCCGTGGAGATGGTGGGTGAGTGGTGGTTCTAGTCCGGCCACGGTGCTCTGTGCCTGGGGTGGGTGGGTGGGGGTGGATGTAGGGTGGGTACTCTTGCTGGCCGCGTGTGGTGCCCTCTCCCTGGGACGGGCGCTGCTGGTGGGTGGTGGTGGTGGTGGTGCCGGTGCTAGTAATAGTAGTATGTTCCATGTGGACCACCATGGGCAAGCCCTATTCAACGTGGGTCCACGTGAAAACAACCCAGGCCCACACAGCCCCCCTATGGGCCTAGAGGGCCAGGACCACCGTGGGCCCCCGTGGGTAAAGTCCCCCCATCAGACCGCCGGGGGCGGGCCAGGTCCACTTGTAGTAGCGGTGGTGGTGGTGGTGGTGGTGGTGGTGGTGGTGGTGGTGGTGTTGGTGGGGGTGGATGTAGGGTGGGTACTCTTGCTGGCTACTGTGTCCGCGTGTGATGCCCTCTCCCTGGGACGGGCGCTGCTGGTGGGTGGTGGTGGTGGTGGTGCCGGTGCTAGTAATAGTAGTATGTTCCATGTGGACCACCATGGGCAAGCCCTATTCAACGTGGGTCCACGTGAAAACAACCCAGGCCCACACAGCCCCCCTATGGGCCTAGAGGGCCAGGACCACCGTGGGCCCCCGTGGGTAAAGTCCCCCCATCAGACCGCCGGGGGCGGGCCAGGTCCCAGGGGACCCAGGGCCCCACACCGGCTTGCCCCCCCACGGTTGTGGGCGAAGGATCTACGTGGAGCACCATGTACCACCGGCACAGACAGCAACAGGCGAGCCCCGCTCACCGTGGGTCCGTGCGAAAAGGCCACGGGCCCAGGACAACCGCAGTGCCCCCCATCAGACCCCCGGGGTCGGGCCAGGTCCCAGGGCCCCACGACGGCCTGGTCCCCCACGGTTGTGGGGGAAAGATCTACGTGGAGCACCATGTACCACCGGCACAGACAGCAACAGGCGAGCCCCGCTCACCGTGGGTCCGTGCGAAAAGGCCACGGGCCCAGGACAACCGCAGTCCCCCCCATCAGACCCCCGGGGTCGGGCCAGGTCCCAGGGCCCCACGACGGCCTGGTCCCCCACGGTTGTGGGGGGAAGATCTACGTGGAGCACCATGTACCACCGGCACAGACAGCAACAGGCGAGCCCCGCTCACCGTGGGTCCGTGCGAAAAGGCCCCGGGCCCAGGACCACCGCAGGCCCCCCCATCAGACCCCCGGGGGTGGGCCAGGTCCCAGGGGACCCAGGGCCCCACACCGGCTTGCCCCCCCACGGTTGTGGGCGAAGGATCTACGTGGAGCACCATGTACCACCGGCATAGACAGCAATGGGCAAGCCCCGCTCACCGTGGGTCCGTGCGAAAAGGCCACGGGCCCAGGACCGCCGCAGTCCCCCCCATCAGACTCCCGGGGGTGGGCCAGGTCCCAGGGCCCCACGACGGCCTGGTCCCCCACGGTTGTGGGGGAAAGATCTACGTGGAGCACCATGTACCACCGGCACAGACAGCAACAGGCGAGCCCCGCTCACCGTGGGTCCGTGCGAAAAGGCCCCGGGCCCAGGACCACCGCAGGCCCCCCCATCAGACCCCCGGGGGTGGGCCAGGTCCCAGGGGACCCAGGGCCCCACACCGGCTTGCCCCCCCACGGTTGTGGGCGAAGGATCTACGTGGAGCACCATGTACCACCGGCATAGACAGCAATGGGCAAGCCCCGCTCACCGTGGGTCCGTGCGAAAAGGCCACGGGCCCAGGACCGCCGCAGTCCCCCCCATCAGACTCCCGGGGGTGGGCCAGGTCCCAGGGCCCCACGACGGCCTGGTCCCCCACGGTTGTGGGGGAAAGATCTACGTGGAGCACCATGTACCACCGGCACAGACAGCAACAGGCGAGCCCCGCTCACCGTGGGTCCGTGCGAAAAGGCCCCGGGCCCAGGACCACCGCAGGCCCCCCCATCAGACCCCCGGGGGTGGGCCAGGTACTGACATTTGATACTGGCTTGGGGCGCGGCCGAATGATGGTCGCCCCTCTCCATGATCACAGCGCATGTTTATGAAGGACTGGCTGTTAAACCACTTGCATACGACCTGATTCTGGGTCAGGGTGTCGTGAGTAGCAGAGCAGCTTTATGACTGCGATCTATTGAAAGTCATCCCTCGATCCAAGCTTTTGTCGCGGCAGCGGGCAGGCTCGCGCGGGCGGCCACCCGGGCCACGGCTCTCTCTCTCTCTCTCCCCCTCTCCTCGTGACGATCACCATGGGTCCGGGCGCTCGGGGGGGAGAAGGAACAAGTGTATAGGGGTGGGCGGTCGGGTAGGCGAGGGAGGGCACCGCAGGTCAAGGCACTTAGAAAAAGGATGGTAAAGAGGTTAAGCCCATTCATTGTCAATGGAGTTGGATCACCATGGGCGCCCATTCATTTTCAAAGGGAGTTGGATCACCATGGGCGCCCATTCATTTTCAATGGGAGTTGGATCACCATGGGCGCCCATTCATGTCAATGGGAATTGGATCACCATGGGGCCGTTCGTCGAGAGCCGCGCAGAGTGATTAATCAGTGTCGCCGGGGCCGCCGGGGGGTGCTTAAGAGTGGGTGACCGTGCTCGGCTGGCGCCCGGGTTGCTGGGTGTGCCGTGGAGATGGTGGGTGAGTGGTGGTTCTAGTCCGGCCACGGTGCTCTGTGCCTGGGGTGGGTGGGTGGGGGTGGATGTAGGGTGGGTACTCTTGCTGGCCGCGTGTGGTGCCCTCTCCCTGGACGGGCGCTGCTGGTGGGTGGTGGTGGTGGTGGTGCCGGTGCTAGTAATAGTAGTATGTTCCATGTGGACCACCATGGCAAGCCCTATTCAACGTGGGTCCACGTGAAAACAACCCAGGCCCACACAGCCCCCCTATGGGCCTAGAGGGCCAGGACCACCGTGGGCCCCCGTGGGTAAGTCCCCCCATCAGACCGCCGGGGGCGGGCCAGGTCCACTTGTAGTAGCGGTGGTGGTGGTGGTGGTGGTGGTGGTGGTGGTGGTGGTGGTGTTGGTGGGGGTGGATGTAGGGTGGGTACTCTTGCTGGCTACTGTGTCCGCGTGTGATGCCCCTCTCCCTGGGACGGGCGCTGCTGGTGGGTGGTGGTGGTGGTGGTGCCGGTGCTAGTAATAGTAGTATGTTCCATGTGGACCACCATGGGCAAGCCCTATTCAACGTGGGTCCACGTGAAAACAACCCAGGCCCACACAGCCCCCCTATGGGCCTAGAGGGCCAGGACCACCGTGGGCCCCCGTGGGTAAAGTCCCCCCATCAGACCGCCGGGGGCGGGCCAGGTCCCAGGGGACCCAGGGCCCCACACCGGCTTGCCCCCCACGGTTGTGGGCGAAGGATCTACGTGGAGCACCATGTACCACCGGCACAGACAGCAACAGGCGAGCCCCGCTCACCGTGGGTCCGTGCGAAAAGGCCACGGGCCCAGGACAACCGCAGTCCCCCCCATCAGACCCCCGGGGTCGGGCCAGGTCCCAGGGCCCCACGACGGCCTGGTCCCCCACGGTTGTGGCATACGACCGCGCAGAGTGCTTAATCAGTGTCGCCGGGGCCGCCGGTGGGTGCTTAAGAGTGGGTGACCGTGCTCGGCTGGCGCCCGGGTTGCTGGGTGTGCCGTGGAGATGGTGGGTGAGTGGTGGTTCTAGTCGGCCACGGTGCTCTGTGCCTGGGGTGGGTGGGTGGGGGTGGATGTAGGGTGGGTACTCTTGCTGGCCGCGTGTGGTGCCCTCTCCCTGGGACGGGCGCTGCTGGTGGGTGGTGGTGGTGGTGGTGCCGGTGCTAGTAATAGTAGTATGTTCCATGTGGACCACCATGGGCAAGCCCTATTCAACGTGGGTCCACGTGAAAACAACCCAGGCCCACACAGCCCCCCTATGGGCCTAGAGGGCCAGGACCACCGTGGGCCCCCGTGGGTAAAGTCCCCCCATCAGACCGCCGGGGGCGGGCCAGGTCCACTTGTAGTAGCGGTGGTGGTGGTGGTGGTGGTGGTGGTGGTGGTGGTGTGGTGGTGGTGTTGGTGGGGGTGGATGTAGGGTGGGTACTCTTGCTGGCTACTGTGTCCGCGTGTGATGCCCTCTCCCTGGGACGGGCGCTGCTGGTGGGTGGTGGTGGTGGTGGTGCCGGTGCTAGTAATAGTAGTATGTTCCATGTGGACCACCATGGGCAAGCCCTATTCAACGTGGGTCCACGTGAAAACAACCCAGGCCCACACAGCCCCCCTATGGGCCTAGAGGGCCAGGACCACCGTGGGCCCCCGTGGGTAAAGTCCCCCCATCAGACCGCCGGGGGCGGGCCAGGTCCCAGGGGACCCAGGGCCCCACACCGGCTTGACCCCCACGGTTGTGGGCGAAGGATCTACGTGGAGCACCATGTACCACCGGCACAGACAGCAACAGGCGAGCCCCGCTCACCTCGGGTCCGTGCGAAAAGGCCACGGGCCCAGGACAACCGCAGTCCCCCCCATCAGACCCCCGGGGTCGGGCCAGGTCCCAGGGGCCCACGACGGCCTGGTCCCCCACGGTTGTGGCATACGACCGCGCAGAGTGCTTAATCAGTGTCGCCGGGGCCGCCGGTGGGTGCTTAAGAGTGGGTGACCGTGCTCGGCTGGCGCCCGGGTTGCTGGGTGTGCCGTGGAGATGGTGGGTGAGTGGTGGTTCTAGTCCGGCCACGGTGCTCTGTGCCTGGGGTGGGTGGGTGGGTGGGTGGGTGGGTGGGGGTGGATGTAGGGTGGGTACTCTTGCTGGCCGCGTGTGGTGCCCTCTCCCTGGGACGGGCGCTGCTGGTGGGTGGTGGTGGTGGTGGTGCCGGTGCTAGTAATAGTAGTATGTTCCATGTGGACCACCATGGGCAAGCCCTATTCAACGTGGGTCCACGTGAAAACAACCCAGGCCCACACAGCCCCCCTATGGGCCTAGAGGGCCAGGACCACCGTGGGCCCCCGTGGGTAAAGTCCCCCCATCAGACCGCCGGGGGCGGGCCAGGTCCACTTGTAGTAGCGGTGGTGGTGGTGGTGGTGGTGGTGGTGGTGGTGGTGGTGGTGTTGGTGGGGGTGGATGTAGGGTGGGTACTCTTGCTGGCTACTGTGTCCGCGTGTGATGCCCTCTCCCTGGGACGGGCGCTGCTGGTGGGTGGTGGTGGTGGTGGTGCCGGTGCTAGTAATAGTAGTATGTTCCATGTGGACCACCATGGGCAAGCCCTATTCAACGTGGGTCCACGTGAAAACAACCCAGGCCCACACAGCCCCCCTATGGGCCTAGAGGGCCAGGACCACCGTGGGCCCCCGTGGGTAAAGTCCCCCCATCAGACCGCCGGGGGCGGGCCAGGTCCCAGGGGACCCAGGGCCCCACACCGGCTTGCCCCCCCACGGTTGTGGGCGAAGGATCTACGTGGAGCACCATGTACCACCGGCACAGACAGCAACAGGCGAGCCCCGCTCACCGTGGGTCCGTGCGAAAAGGCCACGGGCCCAGGACAACCGCAGTGCCCCCCATCAGACCCCCGGGGTCGGGCCAGGTCCCAGGGCCCCACGACGGCCTGGTCCCCCACGGTTGTGGGGGAAAGATCTACGTGGAGCACCATGTACCACCGGCACAGACAGCAACAGGCGAGCCCCGCTCACCGTGGGTCCGTGCGAAAAGGCCACGGGCCCAGGACAACCGCAGTCCCCCCCATCAGACCCCCGGGGTCGGGCCAGGTCCCAGGGCCCCACGACGGCCTGGTCCCCCACGGTTGTGGGGGGAAGATCTACGTGGAGCACCATGTACCACCGGCACAGACAGCAACAGGCGAGCCCCGCTCACCGTGGGTCCGTGCGAAAAGGCCCCGGGCCCAGGACCACCGCAGGCCCCCCCATCAGACCCCCGGGGGTGGGCCAGGTCCCAGGGGACCCAGGGCCCCACACCGGCTTGCCCCCCCACGGTTGTGGGCGAAGGATCTACGTGGAGCACCATGTACCACCGGCATAGACAGCAATGGGCAAGCCCCGCTCACCGTGGGTCCGTGCGAAAAGGCCACGGGCCCAGGACCGCCGCAGTCCCCCCCATCAGACTCCCGGGGGTGGGCCAGGTCCCAGGGCCCCACGACGGCCTGGTCCCCCACGGTTGTGGGGGAAAGATCTACGTGGAGCACCATGTACCACCGGCACAGACAGCAACAGGCGAGCCCCGCTCACCGTGGGTCCGTGCGAAAAGGCCCCGGGCCCAGGACCACCGCAGGCCCCCCCATCAGACCCCCGGGGGTGGGCCAGGTCCCAGGGGACCCAGGGCCCCACACCGGCTTGCCCCCCCACGGTTGTGGGCGAAGGATCTACGTGGAGCACCATGTACCACCGGCATAGACAGCAATGGGCAAGCCCCGCTCACCGTGGGTCCGTGCGAAAAGGCCACGGGCCCAGGACCGCCGCAGTCCCCCCCATCAGACTCCCGGGGGTGGGCCAGGTCCCAGGGCCCCACGACGGCCTGGTCCCCCACGGTTGTGGGGGAAAGATCTACGTGGAGCACCATGTACCACCGGCACAGACAGCAACAGGCGAGCCCCGCTCACCGTGGGTCCGTGCGAAAAGGCCCCGGGCCCAGGACCACCGCAGGCCCCCCCATCAGACCCCCGGGGGTGGGCCAGGTACTGACATTTGATACTGGCTTGGGGCGCGGCCGAATGATGGTCGCCCCTCTCCATGATCACAGCGCATGTTTATGAAGGACTGGCTGTTAAACCACTTGCATACGACCTGATTCTGGGTCAGGGTGTCGTGAGTAGCAGAGCAGCTTTATGACTGCGATCTATTGAAAGTCATCCCTCGATCCAAGCTTTTGTCGCGGCAGCGGGCAGGCTCGCGCGGGCGGCCACCCGGGCCACGGCTCTCTCTCTCTCTCTCCCCCTCTCCTCGTGACGATCACCATGGGTCCGGGCGCTCGGGGGGGAGAAGGAACAAGTGTATAGGGGTGGGCGGTCGGGTAGGCGAGGGAGGGCACCGCAGGTCAAGGCACTTAGAAAAAGGATGGTAAAGAGGTTAAGCCCATTCATTGTCAATGGGAGTTGGATCACCATGGGCGCCCATTCATTTTCAAAGGGAGTTGGATCACCATGGGCGCCCATTCATTTTCAATGGGAGTTGGATCACCATGGGCGCCCATTCATGTCAATGGGAATTGGATCACCATGGGGCCGTTCGTCGAGAGCCGCGCAGAGTGATTAATCAGTGTCGCCGGGGCCGCCGGGGGGTGCTTAAGAGTGGGTGACCGTGCTCGGCTGGCGCCCGGGTTGCTGGGTGTGCCGTGGAGATGGTGGGTGAGTGGTGGTTCTAGTCCGGCCACGGTGCTCTGTGCCTGGGGTGGGTGGGTGGGGGTGGATGTAGGGTGGGTACTCTTGCTGGCCGCGTGTGGTGCCCTCTCCCTGGGACGGGCGCTGCTGGTGGGTGGTGGTGGTGGTGGTGCCGGTGCTAGTAATAGTAGTATGTTCCATGTGGACCACCATGGGCAAGCCCTATTCAACGTGGGTCCACGTGAAAACAACCCAGGCCCACACAGCCCCCCTATGGGCCTAGAGGGCCAGGACCACCGTGGGCCCCCGTGGGTAAAGTCCCCCCATCAGACCGCCGGGGGCGGGCCAGGTCCACTTGTAGTAGCGGTGGTGGTGGTGGTGGTGGTGGTGGTGGTGGTGGTGGTGGTGTTGGTGGGGGTGGATGTAGGGTGGGTACTCTTGCTGGCTACTGTGTCCGCGTGTGATGCCCTCTCCCTGGGACGGGCGCTGCTGGTGGGTGGTGGTGGTGGTGGTGCCGGTGCTAGTAATAGTAGTATGTTCCATGTGGACCACCATGGGCAAGCCCTATTCAACGTGGGTCCACGTGAAAACAACCCAGGCCCACACAGCCCCCCTATGGGCCTAGAGGGCCAGGACCACCGTGGGCCCCCGTGGGTAAAGTCCCCCCATCAGACCGCCGGGGGCGGGCCAGGTCCCAGGGGACCCAGGGCCCCACACCGGCTTGCCCCCCCACGGTTGTGGGCGAAGGATCTACGTGGAGCACCATGTACCACCGGCACAGACAGCAACAGGCGAGCCCCGCTCACCGTGGGTCCGTGCGAAAAGGCCACGGGCCCAGGACAACCGCAGTGCCCCCCATCAGACCCCCGGGGTCGGGCCAGGTCCCAGGGCCCCACGACGGCCTGGTCCCCCACGGTTGTGGGGGAAAGATCTACGTGGAGCACCATGTACCACCGGCACAGACAGCAACAGGCGAGCCCCGCTCACCGTGGGTCCGTGCGAAAAGGCCACGGGCCCAGGACAACCGCAGTCCCCCCCCATCAGACCCCCGGGGTCGGGCCAGGTCCCAGGGCCCCACGACGGCCTGGTCCCCCACGGTTGTGGGGGGAAGATCTACGTGGAGCACCATGTACCACCGGCACAGACAGCAACAGGCGAGCCCCGCTCACCGTGGGTCCGTGCGAAAAGGCCCCGGGCCCAGGACCACCGCAGGCCCCCCCATCAGACCCCCGGGGGTGGGCCAGGTCCCAGGGGACCCAGGGCCCCACACCGGCTTGCCCCCCCACGGTTGTGGGCGAAGGATCTACGTGGAGCACCATGTACCACCGGCATAGACAGCAATGGGCAAGCCCCGCTCACCGTGGGTCCGTGCGAAAAGGCCACGGGCCCAGGACCGCCGCAGTCCCCCCCATCAGACTCCCGGGGGTGGGCCAGGTCCCAGGGCCCCACGACGGCCTGGTCCCCCACGGTTGTGGGGGAAAGATCTACGTGGAGCACCATGTACCACCGGCACAGACAGCAACAGGCGAGCCCCGCTCACCGTGGGTCCGTGCGAAAAGGCCCCGGGCCCAGGACCACCGCAGGCCCCCCCATCAGACCCCCGGGGGTGGGCCAGGTCCCAGGGGACCCAGGGCCCCACACCGGCTTGCCCCCCCACGGTTGTGGGCGAAGGATCTACGTGGAGCACCATGTACCACCGGCACAGACAGCAACAGGCGAGCCCCGCTCACCGTGGGTCCGTGCGAAAAGGCCACGGGCCCAGGACAACCGCAGTCCCCCCCATCAGACCCCCGGGGTCGGGCCAGGTCCCAGGGCCCCACGACGGCCTGGTCCCCCACGGTTGTGGCATACGACCGCGCAGAGTGCTTAATCAGTGTCGCCGGGGCCGCCGGTGGGTGCTTAAGAGTGGGTGACCGTGCTCGGCTGGCGCCCGGGTTGCTGGGTGTGCCGTGGAGATGGTGGGTGAGTGGTGGTTCTAGTCCGGCCACGG
>JAXIVH010001027.1:32500-34410 GCA_036785325.1 Urophycis tenuis | reverse complement strand
ATGCATATGGCGTCCTGCGCACGCTGCCATGGCAACAAGCTGCCATAGTACCGAGAGGCCGTCTCGCCCCCGCCGCGCTCACGAGGAATAAATAAGGCGGAGGATGTCGAAGGACACACCAGAGCCAGGGCCACCCGGGGAGGGAGCAGCTGCCCCGGCCAACGTGGGGAGCCAGGGAGTGTGGGGAGGGAGGGAGGGAGGGAGGGAGGCAGGGTGGTTAGCTGGGGGTGAGGTGGTGGTGCTGGTGGTGGTGATGGTGGGTGCTGGTGGTGTCAGTGGGGACAACATGGAGCTCTGGTGGTCACGCTCTGGGGGAGGGTGTGACTAGTGGCGTGGTGAGTTGATGGGGGGGGGGGGGGGGGGGTACCACCGCCTGTCTCTCGCCGTGAGCCGATACCAGTCGTAAGCAGATGTGTTGTCTCTCCCTCCCTCCCCTCCCTCCCTCCTCACCCACCCTCCTCACCCACCCTCCCCACTCCTCCACCCCCCCCCCCCCCCCCGCTCTGATGGATGGATGCTCCAGCTTCCGCTGTAATCCAATCCCGTCGTTGCCTCTCAGGCCCGCGGGTTTCTATTGGACCACGCAGAAGGGAGATCCGTCAGCTCCGTCACGCCGCCTCTCCGGACCCGCCCGCCGGGCCGGAACCAGGGCTGGGCCGGAACCAGGACTGGGCCGGAACCAGGGAGGGTGGGGGGGGGGGGCCGAGGATTTGTTATTAACAACGGGAGTTTTGACAGAGTTGTTGGACTGAGGCTGGAGTTTGAACAGGCTGTGTGTGTGTGTGTGTGTGTGTGTGTGTGTGTGTGTGTGTGTGTGTGTGTGTGTGTGTGTGTGTGTGTGTGTGTGTGTGTGTGTGTGTGTGTGTGTGTGGTGTGTGTGTGTGTGTCCTCTGTGTGTGTGGGGCCGTGCTCTTGGATGACATTTTAGCTGTGTTTTGTGTGCGGTGTTGCTAATGTCGCTAACTATATACTCCTAAAATATTATGCCTCGGTAATTAATGACTTTGACCTTTCTGGCGTCCCGTTACTCTGGCGCGGCGGCGTGTTTACGCGGGGCCTTGGCTGCGTTTGTAAGGACCCCGGCGGCGTTTGTGAGGACCCTGGCATTTGGAAGACGCGGCGTTAACGCGGACCTCTTTGCGGAGGAGTTCTGCCACAGGAGTTCTGCAGCTCCCCCCCCCCCCCCCCAGCCTTTTTAAAGCGGATCCTGGCGCCGTTTGAACTTTGGGATGCTCTGTTTTCGCTCGAGACCGCGCCGGTCGGCAGTTGAACTGCCGGCTGACGTTTCAAACACCCGCAGCCTCCGGACTGCAGCGCCAGCAAAATGCTTTCCCGGGTTCCTCTGCGTTTTTGTTTCTTTTTTTTTGTTTTTTTTTGTTTTTAAATGCCGTCGCCCCGGAGTTGTGGGTTGGGTCTGTGTGCGTACTCTGAGACGCTCTGCTTCTCGTCAGCGCTCAGCCCCCTCAACGTTCGGTCACTTTTTAATGTCTTGTTTCTCTGGCGTTTTGTGAGGACGCTTGTTAAAAGCTCGACCCCTCCAACGGCAGCCCGTAAAAGAACCTTCCAGAAGTTCTGGTGGGAAAAGACCGAACCTCGGAACACCACGGACGATCTCGGTGACAGAGTTACGAGTTTCTGATTATTAGCCTTTTTTTTTTAATGTTCTTTATTGTTTTAATTAGCAGGCACTCTCAACGCTTTTCTTCGGACCCTCCTCAAGTTAAAGACGCCATCCTCGTTTCCCCTCGCCGTTTGCTTTCTGTTCAGCTGTTTCGATGTTCTGCGGTTTCAAGCTCGTTTTCAGCCGCCGTCACAAAATCCTGTGCGGCGCTGCACAGGAAACTGTGAAGTCTTCTGTGACTTGTGTGACTTTGAGAGGAGTGTATTTATATTTATGCCTGAAGAAAGAG
>JAXIVH010001027.1:2500-22500 GCA_036785325.1 Urophycis tenuis | reverse complement strand
GCTAGCTTGCACAGTGCAGGAACCACGCAAGCAGGCCTCTGCGGAGAGGTAGACTTACCTGGTAGTGTCACGGAGTTGGTCAGACCAGCCTCCGGTCACAGTGGCTATGAGCCAAAGGTGACAGCAGCTCTTCCAAAGGTGGTTGTTTACCCAGTTAACGTCTCCCCTCTCAGGGCGGACAGTCCAAGGGTTAGCGACGCGCCTCCGGAGCAGGCGGCTGCACAGCGGCAAAGAGATTTCCAGACTGCCAATCATAGATCTAGCCTCACCATTCTGTCCTCTTTGAAAGAAGTGGAGTGCAGCAATGCCTCGCTGGACAGGGTGAGCGAAGACGAAGACCAACAGTGCAAGTCTCCTCTCTTTGGAGGCCACGCTCAGCTTCAGAGGCAACAAGCGACCGACTTTTCTCAGCAGCAGCAGCCCAAGTGTCTGCTCAGTCCGCGCAGTTTAGGGAGCACAGACTCCGGCTACTTTTCACGCTCTGAAAGTGCTGACCAGGCGATGAGCCCGCCCACTGCGTTTGTGAAAATAACTCCACCAGCGGAAACGGACATCTGCAAGATCCCTGTTCCAAATGTCTCCCCTGTGGTAGCCACAGTGATGCACGTCGCTGAGGAAAAGACACAACCCACAGAGGAACACATGATGCGACCGCCACTGGAAACAAAGGCACTCTCGTTAGAGGAGCGGATTTCAAAGTTGATATCGGACAACGAGGCAGTGGTTGATAACAAGCAGTTAGACAGCGTCAAACCGAGAAGGACTTCTCTCTCCAGGAGAGGAAGCATAGACTCTCCAAAGTCATATATATTCAAAGACTCTTTCCAATTTGACCTCAAACCCATTGGAAGAAGGTCAAGTTCTAGTTCTGATATTCCCAAGTCTCCATACACCCCCACAGATAAATCAAAGCCAGTATTTCTTCTTTCTGTCCCTTCTCAGTACCCGTCAATGGATTGTTTACCAATCACAAGGAGTAATTCCATGCCAACGACACCCGGAAACTCTGGACCTCCAATGAATGTTGCCCCACAGCCCTACCCCTTGCGATTCTGCCAATCGTTTGATGACAAGATTGGCTCTTTGAATGATGACGTGTTTTCCTCGGCCCCAACGACCCCAAACCCTGCTATTCATTCCCGCACTTTAGTTAGGCAGGTGGCCGTCGAGGATTTTACCACGCATGAAAAGCACAGTATCCCCACTGTCCGTTCGATGGACGAAGGCTATCACGGCTCCAACGTATCCACAGAGATGATGCAACGCAGCAGGTCTTTTGAGCATGGTCAGGATAAGAACAGAAGGCTAACTCAGACTAAAGGCACAATGTATGAGTGCGAGACTTGTCGGAATCGGTACAGAAAGCTAGAGAACTTTGAAAATCACAAGAAGTTCTACTGCTCAGAGCTTCACGGTCCAAAAAACAAGCCAGTTATGGCTAAAGAAAGTGAACCGGACGTGTTCCAGGTGTCCTTGGTGCAGCCCCCGGCCCCGAGGTCATCAGGACTCCCGGCGGTTCTGGACCAGCAGACCTCGATTAGAAAGAGAAGGAAAATGAAGAGCGTCGGAGATGACGATGACCAATCACCGACGGACGTTATTCCTCCTTGCTCTGTCAGCTTTGATTCCTCTCAGTCAAAGGCCGCCGTGGCAGGCCAGACATTTTCTCATTCCCGCGCGGTCATAGTGGACACACAGCCTAAAGGCCACCAAGCACAACTACCTCAGATCCAACTTGTAGCAAGAGGTATAGAGCCTTCTGACTCCAGGTTGTCACCAATCCGAGAGGCCCAGATAAGCACTTCTGTTAAAGATAGAGGAGACCTGCAGAGACAAGGCAGCGGCACCTCGGTCATCAGACACACCAACTCACTGAGTCGGCCGAATTCTTTCGAGACATCCGAGTCATTTGACAGGACATCACCCGCTGACATTAAACATGTCCAAAGCAAGACCAAACCAGAAGCAGAGAATGTGTCAGTCGATGGCTACCATGAAAAAATGTCCATGCCCAAGAATGTTGACTATGGAAAACAAGAGCGCAGCACTGACGGCCCTGTAGCCGTTTCTGTTGAGAGCACTACCCCTGTGCACCAGTCTCGACTGGTCCGCCAAAACAACATCCAGGTCCCGGAGATCCTTGTCACAGAGGAGCCTGACCGAGAACACGACACACAGACCACTGAGCCAACGGAAAAGCCGACCGAATCCTTCAACTGGCCCCAGAGAAGTGAAAGTCTATCTAAGGTACCAGCGGAGAAACTCCCACCTAAAAAAAAGCGAATTCGGCTGGCTCAAATGGAGCAGTCCTCGGGAGAGTCCAGCTATGAGTCCAGCCTTTCAAGGAGCCTCAGTAGGGACAGCAGTCTCTCACGCTGCTCCAGTATTTCAGCCTCTTTTGACAGAGAAGAAGCAGCCAGATGTGAGAGCCCTTCCCGGGGCGAGTGTGTCACGGTTGTCCAAGAACCACAGGGGCTATCGACAGCCTTCAACACCCTCGGAGTACCGGGGGTAATGAGGCGGGCGGCGTCTGAGCAGATCAGTTGCACTCAGCCCTCGGTGGAGATCTCATGCGACTACCGTAGCAAGTCGTTCGATTGCGCCAGTGTGTCTCCCAGGAGGTCGTTGTCGCCAGCCTCACAGCCAAGATGTACACAGGGCTCTCAAGTTCCCCAGGTGCCGCTGATTGAGAGGCGGAGAGGCCCGCTGGTTCGGCAGATGTCTTTAAAGATCAATCCAGAGATCCCGCAACACCCAAGGAAGATGATTATCCCGCTGGAGAAATTGGCGTTATCAAACGTTAAACCTCACATTCAGCATAGACCTCAAGATACAAGTATTGTCAACAAAGGTCATAATGCGCAACCATTATTTGTTGATACACCCATAACAATCACTGAGAAAATGGTGCAAAGTATTAATTTGGGGAGTCCAACTCAGCAGCCTCAGATATATGGGCTTCCCCACCCTTGGCATCAGACATCCAGGGTTCAAACATGCCAAAAGCTACCGCCACCTCTGGGCCAGATTGTGCTAAATCGTGAAAGTTCCTTCTCTCAATCATCTGAATCCGAGGAAAGGAAAAGCTTTGGGCCAAAATACCAACTCCAATGTCCTGCTCAGAAAGCATGCCAAACATTTACATTTTCTAGCACACAGGGAAATCAAATGACATTGCCTATTTTAACAATACCACTTGCCAATCCCAATTTGAGTGTTTCAAAGTCTTCAGAGGTACTCCAAAATGTCTATATGGCTCAGCATAAGAATCTCGGTCCTGAGATCAAGACACAGCAGGTGGTTTTACCTGGAGGTCAGCAAAGGAACTCCTTCAGCCAGAGCCAACCGGTTGCTATTCCATTGCCACAGATTCTGATAACCCATGAGCAAATGAACCCAGTCTCTACCTTAGCCAAGCGAACCAGCCAGCCATCCATTCAGAGCGTTGATAATGACCTCCATACGACACCAAACGTCAAAGACAGGGACAGAGCTCAAACGCAGACCGTCAGCAGCTCTCAGAACCACCCCGTCGAGAAGCCATCTTCTCTTGGGTCGCTACATTGCACACAGAAGCTGGCGTCAGTGACACTTTGTCCTCAACAGGAACCCACTGCCTCTAGCAAGCGAATGCTGTCCCCTGCCAACAGCTTGGACATCTACATGGAGAAGCACCAGAAGCGGGCCAAGGACGAACATGGCATTGCGTGTCTCACAGACGGCCGGTCGGTCAACTACCTTAACTCCAAGATGGCCGACGTCACTCGACAAAGGAAGCTGACACTTGTCAGACAGGTTTGCACCACGGAGCCGGCAGACAGTCCCATTGAAACCGAGGCTCCGCCCTTGCCAGAGGATAATGCGGGGAAGGACAATGAGGCCACCGACGACTGCAAACCTATGTCACCGGACAGCACCGGACCCGACAAAGACACGACTGTAGTCCCTCGGGAGGCAAGCAGTGCGTTCAGTCAAACCACCTCCATCACAACCAGCAACTCGTTGAGGCCTCAGGACAAGAGTGAGGAACAGAGGTGGACTCCCGCCAAATCCCCCATTAGACCATCCAGCTTCCATGGCAGCCAGGTGAAGCTGACCTCGTCCGCATCCGTGGTCAACACCAAAGACAGCCACCGCCTGTCCTTCCCCAGCCTGAAGACTGCCACCACCTTCACCTGGTGCTTCCTGATGAAGAGGAAACCCCTGCATGTTCCGCAGACCGATCTGAAGACATCCGCATACGCTGCCTGGATGATAAGCCCAAAGAACCCCAACCCCCTGGGCCTGCCCACCAAGGTGGTCATGTCCCTGTTTGACTCGAAGCAGTGCTCCAAGAAGATACACTATACCTCGGCAATAAAGACCGGTGGAAAATCTGACATCTTGTCCTACTCGAGCCAACTGAAGGACGTCATGTCCATGGTGAGAAAACATTGTTTTGTTACTGTTAGTGTTGAACTTGTCAACATGTGGCTCTTGAGGCGAAAACATTGAGGATCGTGTGTGTCTAAATGTGTAACTGCAGGGTTAACCCCTATCCATTTTCGTGTGCAGTTGCTGTTATCCCAGAAGACGAAAGCAGTGGAAAATGTGAGCAAAGCGCAGTCAGAGACCCCGGCCGGAGGCGAAGTGGACAAGGACGTGGCAGCTAAAACCGAACCGCGAAGGGTTAAGATATTTGACGGCGGGTAAGTTGAGAATACAGACTTCGCAAACAACTCTTTTAATTGTTTAAATTTCTCATTATTTACAATGCGAATGAAGTTTCTTTCAAATTAAGTTATTTCATGATTGCTTTGAGAGAGAGTTTGGCGGTGCCTAGGTAGCTCACCGGGTAGAGTGCATGCCATTAAGGCTCCGTCCTTGTGACAGCAACCCGGGTTCGATTCCAGCCTGTGGTTTTGTTTAGGCGATTGCCTCAGGATTCTGAATCCCTCCCTCCCGTGCCGCCGGCAGGTACAAGTCCAACGAGGAGTATGTGTACGTGCGCGGCCGCGGCCGGGGGAAGTACATCTGCGAGGAGTGCGGCATCCGCTGCAAGAAGCCGAGCATGCTGCGGAAACACATCCGCACCCACTCAGACGTCCGGCCCTACCACTGCGTTCACTGCAACTTCTCTTTCAAGACCAAAGGTGAGGGCTTTGTGGACATTGTGGCACCCTGGGGTCTGTCTTGTGTGGGAGGGGAACCTTACGTCTTCATCAACTGTTTTCCAAATTCTGGTTCATATTCATAGTGGTATATTTGTGGCCATTTTACCAGGGAAGTTAGGTGCATGTCATTAATTAAGGTGCAGGTAGGGGTTTAGACATCATGCTGAAAGGACAGACAGGTAGGCGGAGGAAACGTTGCTCTCTGGCCACTGTACTATCCTGCCCCCACTTGAGTGTTAATCATGATCCTTCGAAAGCATATTGAAAACATGATTACAATATTAGGCTTTAATATTACATTTGTTTGTCCTATAACACAGTTATAACACAGACTAGTGGTATAACTCCGGTGGTTCTGAATAACGATACCAGGAAAATAACGAGTCGTTTACATCAGTTTTGCATCCAAACTATTGGTGACTCATATTTCCAGCATGATAAATCCAATGCATGATTATGGTATGCATACCTAAAATAGATTTAACTCTTAACATTCATTCCAGTATGATGCCTTTTCTCTGTGGCCGTGACTTCCTCTACCTACAGCTCTGTTTGATTCTCCATCTCTCCACCCGAGCAGCTATGATTCACCGTTCCTTGTTGAACTTCCTTCCCACGCGGCGCTGCAAAAGCACTGCAGCCCACGTTCCTTTCAAAAATGTCTTCGGCGGATACTTGCACATTGCATACAGCCTGCCTGCCTGCAGAGAGATAGAGAGAGAGAGAGAGAATGTTCTCTTATATAAACCCACTTTCTGCATCTGTTAGGTCTCCGCCCACTTAAAAGACCCAGCTTGAGTGAAAGTATGCAGGCTTTTTTGTTGTTGTTGAGGTTGTCACCCCCCCTTCCCCACGCCACCCCGATGCCTTGCTCATACCCGGGCCCCCAACCCGACCACTACCGCACTGGGCTCAACACCTAAACCAACACGTCCGTCTCGGTTTCACGAGGCGAGCCCCGTTGCCAGCCGGGCTGTCGACCGCGTGTCGTCTGACAGCCATTGTCTCCTCTCGCGTTGCAGGGAACCTGACCAAGCACATGAAGTCCAAGGCCCACAGCAAGAAGTGTCTGGAGATCGGCGTGCCGGTGGGCCTCATCGACGACCAGGACGCTGAGGACTCGGGTACGTGGGCCGCGCCCCCCGGCGGCTTTTTCCTCCCGCGGGGTGACGAATGGAACGCGGGGGGTCTGCTGTCCCAAGCGGTCGTTAGCGAAGCCGAACGCGGCAAAACAGTCCGTACTGTCTTTTTTTTTGCCGTTTGGTTGCTAACGAGTTCTCTATGTGTGCGCGCCGCGAGAGTTTACCGATTCTGCCCCCCCCGCGGAGCAGAATAACAGGAGCGGCTTCTTCGTTAAACAGCTTTGTCGTTAATGAGCCCGGGAACGGACCCCGGCTCGCGGCCCGCGGCCCGCTAGCGGATCAATAGCTCTGCCAGCGCCTAATTAGAAACTCTAAATTGGGCCTCCCGTCCCTGGTAGCTCCAGCGACACGCGCTGTGTTTAGACACAGGAAATTGCCGCGTCTATATTTAGAGGCGCTCGGGAGAGAGAGAGAGAGAGAGAGAGAGAGAGAGAGAGAGAGAGAGAGAGAGAGAGAGAGAGAGAGAGAGAGAGAGAGAGAGAGAGAGAGAGAGAGAGAGAGAGAGAGAGAGAGAGAGAGAGAGAGAGAGAGAGAGAGAGAGAGAGAGAGAGAGAGAGAGAGAGAGAGAGAGAGAGAGAGAGAGAGAGAGAGAGAGATGATTGATGGAAAGAGAGGGGAAAGCCTTAAAGCTGATCCCCGTCTCTGAGGAAGTATGTTTTTTTTTTTTCTGTTTTTTTTTTTCTACTACTCTCTGGCTGTGATCAGGTTGGAGGGAGAAGGGTGGGCTCACTGTGGGTTAGGGTGTGGAACCAGAGCAGAACTCCTGCAACGCTACATTATGTCACTTAATAGTACCCCTCAGGGAGGAGGGGTACTCTTCCTCATCCTCGTCTGTGGGAAACATGATTGGAATGACTGATGGAAACTAGTGCTACGGCTTGTTGTGCATTCACTCAAACTCGCTCCTAGTCAGCCAACACGCATACAAGACATGCACAGGTCGTCTGTGCTTAGCCACTGTGTGTACGGTACTATTGTGTCAAGTGGATCTTTATTATTAAGACTTCATTAATCCCAGAAGGGGAATTGGTATCTGTTGTCTATTGGCGCGGCAGTAGCTCAGTGGGTAGAGCGGGTGGACAGAGCGGGGTCGTCCGCTAACCGTAGTGTCGGCGGTTCGATCCCCTTGATCCCCCCTCCTCCTCCTCCTCCAACTGTCCACATGTCGAACCCTCACAAATGTACTGATTGTAAGTCGTTTTGGACAAAATGTGTCTGTTAAATGGCCCCTTTACCCTTTACCTTTACCCTTATTGCATACCGTTTTCATGTGAGGTGGTCCGTGAAGGGTCTTGATGACAATTTAGTGGTAGACCCAGAGTCCAAGGTGGGCTCCACTGCCCCAGACTGTCCTGCCGTGGCGTGCTGAGGTTTAAACTGAATAGGAGAGACAGGGTTTGGGATGGAGCCCCAGAAACCAACCGTACCCCCCCCGTGTCCCCCAGCAGGCGACCGCGGCCACGCCGGCAGCTCCGACCGCCAGGACTCGGACGCCGACGACTCGGACGGCGCCGACGACGAGGAGAACGAGGAGGAGGAGGAGGAGGAGGAGGAGTCGGGCCTGTCCACCAACCCGTCGGTCAGCGCCAGCCCCCAGCACCCGCCGCCGGGCCCGGCCGAGGTCCCGCCCAGCGCCCTCCTGGCCCAGATGTCCATCAGCTCCCTGCGCTTCCCCCCGGCCACCGCCGCCGCCGCCGCCGCCGCCATCCCACCGGCGCCCGCCTCGGACCGCTACTCGGAGTCCAGCGTGCCCATGATGAGCCCCGTCTCGCTCTACAAGCAGATGTCCATCTCCGGGTCCTGCTCCAGCCCGGGCCCCTTCCCCCTGTCCCCGCCCGCCCTGGGGGGCTCGGCGGCGGACCACCACGCCTCGGACACGGACTCGGTCCACATGATGAGCCCCGTGTCGCCCTGCAGGCAGATGTCCATCGACTACCCCGACCTGGAGGTGCCGCCCAGCCCGCCGGTGCCCAGCAGGGGGCCCAAGGTCAGCCAGGTGAGACCCCGGCCCAGTGTCTGTCTGTCTGTCTGTCTGTCTGTCCTCGCTTCCCTAGACCCCGTACTAGGGATGCAGCGATACCACTTTTTTACAAACCGATACGATACCGATTTACTTTTATTTGTGTACTTGCCGATACCGAGTACCGACACCGACACTTTCTAGATTTGGTCTCTATGAAAGAAGTGCAATTCATTTGAAGGCAGATTTTATTTTCTCCTCTGAAGATTATGTCAAGCCTTTAGTAAGGCTATACCAAGTGAACAGGCTATTCCAAGCCAAAACTAAACAGAGCTTTCTGGTTTTAACAAAAAAGCCTTCAAAGACAAAATGCCATCACATTAGACAAAATGTAAATATAACCAGATAAAGCGAATAACAACAAAAATTAATCACAAAAAGTGATCAGAACTATTGCTTAATAAGCACATTATCACATTTCAGTTATCAAAAGTATCCTTTCAAGTACACAAACCATGTGGCACTATTCCCATGTTTCTTCAGAAAGGCTAAACAAATCAACGAACTATGTTGTCAAATGACGTCAACGTGATCTTTCACTTTATCATACACCTTTGGCAACATCACATCGGTGATGTAGAGGCGACTGGGAATCTCATATATGGGCTCTAGCACTTTTAAAAGACGGCGAAATCCGACATTATCAACAACTGAAAGTGGCTGGTCATTGAGCGCTATGAAGTGAGTAAGTGCCTCTGTTATTTGTATTGCCCGTGAGTTGTCTTTGGACATTTTCTCTCGCTTTTGCAAGACGTCATAAGGTTGGCTGCTTCGGTCTTACGCCGCTAGCATTAGTGAACTCTTTGTACTAAGCACTATGGTGCGTCTTTCCTATGGAAGTACTTTCCTTTCCGCCTCTCGACACCGTAGCATTACAGATCTTACAGTCTGCCGAATGACGCTTTATCTTAAAATATGCCCAAATCGCCGACATGACTTAGTCTACTGTTACGTCTTTTCGCAGCGAACATTCACACACACAAGCCTTTGGCAGAATCTCAGAGTTTCTGCTCATTCATTATCTCCCCCGAGTTAGTTTGGTAGGACAACTCATCTCTGCATACGGCCGGTTTGATGTAGGCTACTGGCATAGTGGTATCGGTGCGTGGTATCGGCAATTAAAAACGAATACGAGTACGAGTATTTTAATGAAGTATCGGCCAGATACCCGATACTGGTATCGGTATCGGTGCATCCCTACCCCGTACCCTTAGTCTCGCATGCCAGGCGCTACCGCAGAGTCCAGGAGTAGGCTGGTAGGGTGCTGATCTATCCGTGCTACATCTGGATGGACACTCCCACTTGTGATGTCACAAACGGGTGGATTTCGAAACGGCTTTGTCGCGGCTGATGGACACCTGACCAGTCACCGTAGCAGCGACCCAGCATTCTCCGTCAAAGTGTCCGTCTCACTAAGCAGTGTCTAATTGTGATCACCGCTCTACAGACTGTTATTCACCTGTTTGGAAACGTGATTTAAGCTAACAGGGTTCATTTTCCCTTCTTCTTCTTCTTCTTCTTCATCAGGAGGTCTCGCCAGCCCCTCCCACCGCGTCCACCGCCAGCGACTGCAGCTTCCCGGTGGACCGCGGCACCCAGACGCCGTCCTTCCCCCCGCAGGGCTCCATGCACTTCCCCCTGCACGGCGCGGCCCAGCCGGTGGGGCCCGGGGCGCACCACCTGTTCAGCCACCTGCCGCTGCACTCGCAGCAGCCCTCGCGCGCCCCCTACAGCATGGTGCCGGTGGGCGGCATCCAGCTGGTGCCCGCCGGCCTGGCCGGCTACTCCACCTTCTTCCCCATCCAGGCCGGCCCGGTGCAGCTGGCCATCCCGGCGGTGAGCGTCATCCACAGGAACACCAGCCCGCTGCCGGCCGCCACCTGCTCGCCGCCGCGCAGGGAGGACGGCCCCCCGGGGTCCCGGCCCCTGGTGGTGCAGGACCCCGTGGGCAGCGTGATGCCCTGCTTCCCCCTGGGCCAGGTGGCCGGTCTGCAGGCCCAGGGGCTCCAGTCGGTGGGCCTGGAGACGCTCAACCTCATGGGCGCCGGCCTGGGCGTCGGTCATCAGGGGCTCACGCTCAACGCCACCCTGGGCCTGCAGGTTCTGGCCGCCAGCCCCACGTCCCAGAGCGCCACGGGACCCGCGACCCACCTGCCCGGCCTGCAGATCCTCAACATCTCCCTGCCCGCCATCATCCCCTCGCTCAGCCCGCTGTCCGCCCTGAGCCCGCTCCCGGCGCCGTCCGAGAGGCGGGTCGGCCCCGAGGCGCCGGCGGCCGCCTCGCCTTCACAGGTCGCCCGGGGGCGGGACACTCCACCCGGCCGCCCCGCCTCCTCCTCGCCGCCGGCCCCTCCGGCGCCTAGCAACCTAGCGGCCGAGGCGACCGCGCCCGGTCCTGCGGAGCTCAGGACGCCGACTCCTGAGGACCGCTGCGCTCGCTGGGGGGCCGCGGCGCCGTCGGACCGGGCGCCAGGCCGGGCGCCGGGCGGGGCGGACGCTTCTGAGACCACGTCACCAGCAGGGGGCGCCGGCGGTACGGCGCCCCCCGGGCCTCCCCCCGCGTCCCCCGCCTCCCCCGCCGCCGCCACCGCCGCCCAACCGGCACAAGATGGCGGACGTCTACGGCGAGGATGATGATGATGACGTGTCCAGCGACGATGAAGGCCGACTGGTCATCGCCACCTGAGGCAGGAACTCGAAACAAAAACAACCCCAGTTGGAAAGCTATTCTCTGTCTTCTTCCTTTTTTATTTTTATGCTTGTCACTTTGTAAGAACTGAGAACACTTATTCAGGGCGCGGTTCGCCTTGGGAAGCACAGATCCTGACATTCATATCGTACGTGCAATCATATGATGACTATTGTTCTATGAAAAAAAAAAGACCAATCGTTTTATTTTTACTTTAAGTCGCCCTCCAGACTCTCTTTCTTTTTTGTACATGTTGTATAGACAATTGTGCCTTTTGGAAGTTTCTTGTCGAGGAACCTGTACATAAAAAACCCTTATGAATTCAGTTGTAATGTTGTGTTTATTCCAGACACTTTAAGTAGAACCCGAGGGCAAATGGAGGATATCAGATTTATTTTGGAAAGACTTTGTCATTCGTAACTATGAAAAAATGATAAATGTTAACTGGTACATGTACATTTCTATGGATTTTTTGGGGCATTGTTACTGTGTACAAATGTTGTGTTGAGCTATTTATTATATTCCATCTAGTGCCCATGATTGATTCATAAGTCCATAGTCATGTGCAATATGGGAGCTTTACATTGCGGTATCAATATTATCAAATGTATCAGTAAAACTTTGTTTACAAACACTCAAGCGCTGGTGTATTTCCTTCATTTCTCAACTTATTTCACGGTTGCCGTCATGAAACGGTCCTCAGCATGAACACGTGAACAAGCCATTAGCTTAGCTTCCTTTTTATTACTTTCTGAATGAAAACATGTAATTGTACGGTCATATGCAGGAAGTGAGACGTGCGTTTGCACTTTGCCAGCTGACGGCTTTGACGTCCAGAATTACGGTGGCTGCCCGTTTTGACCTCCCTGTGCTGCTACTAAAATATAACCTGCCACTTGTTCTACAAATGCCATACCTGTCAGACAATCTTAATTTGGCGAGGGCAGTGAATTTCTTAGTGGCTACCTTCAGACACAAGAAATTAAATTAAAAAAGAATAATATAATTCACTTCAGGGGTGAAATTCATTACGGACACATAAATGAATTATGGTAATGTGTTGAGTTGAATGAGTTATTGATTTTAATTAATAAATTGTGCTTCCAAAGGTACAATTTGCATCACCAACGGTTTGTAATGGGCACTGCGTTGTTGTCTCAACCCACCTCCTCTTTCCTATCACTCCCACTGGCCACTGGCAGGCTGGAACCCAGAACCTCACGCAACCTCAAGGAACCTCATGCTTCCTCAAGGAACCTCAAGGCAAGAGGCCTGGAGAAGAAAAAGAAAGCTTTAGAAAGATCTGCGTGAATGAGAGTGGGAAAGGATGGAGAGAACACAGGGCAAAAAAAATCAACAAAAAGAGGGTGAGAAAAAAGATGGGAGTAAACGAGGACATTGAAAGCCTGTATCTGTCCTTTTGCAGTTTTTGCCAAACCTCCGATCACACCTGTCTCACTGCCAAACACATCACACTATCACCCCATGCCGTTACATTACAGCCGAGGCCCGCATGTGTGAGAGGTGCGTATCTCTCTCCTGTAGGACCTCTGCGAGTGGAGATACTGTAGATCCACTTCCTGTTTGGATTGGAGGGAATTACTTCATGAGTTAATGGGTGCCCCTAATCACCAACCATCACCACCACTTCACTGCAAGAAAAGTGGCCTTAAAGCTATGATTATGAACTTTAAATTGACGGTGTTAAACGTTGTGTTCTGCGGACCTGATTCGATTTGCTACTCGTCTCCACGTTCATTCTGTATGAAGGACCGCCCCCTGCTGGCAGCACCTCACGTCTACATCTAGAGCGGGAAGTCCAGAAATGAGACGTTACATTCGTTTCGAATTAACTACACTTTTTGTTGTTTGTTTTGTTCTTGTAGATTTTTTTTTCTACAAAAATATCGAAAAAAAGAGTTGGAGAGAAAAATGATGGAGAGAACGAACATTTTTTTTAAAAAGTGATGAAAAGAATAACGATTTGATCATTGAATCAAACCATAGTCGAAAAATTACACATGTTGCATCCCTCTTCTTTGATTTTTTTTTGTCCTCCATAATTTTTCTATACCTCCTTTTGTTTTTGTTTTTTTTCTCTTTTCTGGATTTATTTGACACCAATATTTCAAAGCACAAATACAAAAGCACGCAAAAAAGCTTGTGTCTTTCGAAGTATGACCACATATAGACCAACTACAGGCAACGGGCTGCGCACTAATCCACAAGGGAAGCTGATCTTATCCACGTTGCGATAACGGTCACATTTGCATCGAAAAACCATTCGAGGCTCGAAACCACCGAGTCGTCGACTCAGCGGTGTTATTTCCTATTCAAATTTTGAGGCATGGCTCGTCAAAGTGGTCGAGACGCAAGCGGCGCGATCTGGGCCTCAACGGACCGACGGACCGTTTAACTAACCTCCAGAAAGGTGAGACCCCTCCTCATCTGGCAGAAGGATGACTCATGCGTCTGCTGCTGTACTACGGTGGAGTCTTCCCCCTTTGCAGCAAGCAAACCCGTGGAGCTCCTCTGCTCAGCTGTGTGGCGATCACAACAGGCCAACGGGGACATCTAGTGGTTGAAATCCGCCACTGCCGATCGCTCAGCTCACCAAACCATCAACACACGAAGAGTGTAAAACAATGAACTAACCGATGTTCTAATTCAATGTCTCAAACTGTTGATGCTTCAAACCATGATAGTAGGCTTGACCCAAGATGTTTTTCCAGTTCAAGCATGAACATACACACACACACATACACACACACACACACACACACACACGCACACACGCACACACGCACAAACGCACGCACGCACACTCTCTCTCTCTCTCTCTCTCTCCTCTCTCTCCTCTCTCTCTCTCTCTCTCCTTATTGTTTTAGATTAGATTAGACTATTAGGACTGCATCCAGCATGCCAGCGTATCATCCACAATACATAGGGCTCATCCTCAGTGGTAAGGGATACCAATTTGATACCTCATCATTAACACTTCAGCAGTGACTAACACGTCTGAGACTAATCTACAATCAAGGTGTGAAAAGCTATAATTATTATAGTAGGCCAAGCCGAGTATCATAACGAGCCAATAGTTCCTCTCCCAAATGGGAACACCTCGTGGTTCGGCTGCCACCCCGTGGCTCAAACGTAGAACTGCACCCCAGGCCCCCCCAGACCACAGACCCCCGGCCCACAGATGGGGGGTGGGAGTAGTTCGTTGGCCCGCGGCCTCCCGGCGGCCCTGTCCTCGCGGTCGCTTCGGAACCGTGGAATTTCAGAGTTCTTATCTCGCGCCCCGCACGCTGCTTATCAGAGCCCACCGACAAACAGCTTTGTCTGCGACTCAGGACAAAAAAACTTTACACACGCGACTCCTCAGGGGGAGGAGGAGGAGGAGGAGGAGGAGGAGGAGGAGGAGGAGGAGGATGGGGGAGGAGAGGGAGGGGGGAGGGGGAGGGGGGAGGCGGAGGGGGTGTGGGGAGGTGTGGGGAAGCACTTGTATATAAGTCTCTGGGCTTGTTCATGCGGGCACACATCACCAGGTATTGAGACTAGACTGGAGACGCGTCTCGAGACACGCTCTTTTTATCCCAAGTTCAAGAAGAAGGAAAGGATTTTTTTTGTTGTTGCGACTTTTACCTTTAGGATTATTAACTTTCGTGCAAAGAATATTTCATTTTTGAAAAGAGAAAAGGAGTCATCCTGTTTAAAACACTTAAAGATGGATTTACGCGCGTTGGTCCCCCTGCTATCCGTGGTACTGTCCGCGCTGCTGAACACAGGTAAAGTGTCAACGCTTCGTGCGTTGGACGGTCGATTTAATACCGCAATTCTTATCACATGTCAAACGATTTGATGCAAGATTACGCGAGGACTTCCATGCCAAAGTGTCAAAAGTATAAACGCAGAAGCGAAACGTTCCGTTTCCCAAAATGCCTGCATTTGCAATCACGCATGGCACCCAATGTGTGGGAGACCATTCAGCTATGACGATGATAATTATTTTGTGAAAGTCTAATTCGTGCACCTTTCCTCCCATCTCATTGCAGGTGTGTCGGCTCCTGCGAACGAGGTCCCCGCAGCCAGCCTCGTGAGCCACGTGCGCAACAAGCGCTGTTCGTGCGCGACCTTCCTCGACAAAGAGTGCGTCTACTTCTGTCACCTGGACATCATCTGGGTCAACACGCCAGAGTAAGTGGATTTCCCCTCAGAGGCGCGCGTCACGTCTCATCAGTTAGGAACCACGTTGTTTTGTCAGCCATCTCGGCAGAATCACGTTCTGATAACGACGATGTTTTTTGTTGTTGTTTTTTTTGTTTCTTCCCAGGCGAGTCGTGTCCTACGGACTGGGAAACACGCCGAGGAAAAGGCGCTCCGCCGGAGACTCCGCTCGGACCCGCGGCGCGCCTCGCTGCAGGTGCGTCCGCGGACGCGACAGCGCTTGCAACGACTTCTGTCACCCGGAAAACCCTCTCAGGTACGGCGTGCCGTGTCACACTAGGACGACGAGTCAGGCTGCAGCAGCCTTTTCGAATGTGTGTTACAACACGGAATCACAACAATTGGCTGGCAGCCTATACTAGTCAAATCTAGCCCGTAGCTCTAATGTCTTTATAATAACAGTTACGCGATTATCCGGATAATTGGGACTCCCACGTGAATGTTTCCACTCCGCTGCAAACACGCACACTTGTTTTGTTTGCTCGACGCGACATGAAATCTAACTACTGGCATCTCTAACCTCGGTTCCCGTCACCTTTCACCCTGCAGGTACGACACGTCGCCAGGTGAGGCCATCCCGCGCGCCCAGGGCTGCTCCGGGGCCGGCTGCGCGCGCACCCTCCTGGCTGCTGCCTCTGCACCGCGGAGGAAAAGGTAGGCAGAAAGAAAAAGAAAAAAAAAAAAGAAAGAAAGAACGAAATTCTTGTCTGACAGTCGAAGGCACGCAGAACAAGGGAAATACCTGGGCTCGTATTTGCAAAATAAACCCACACATAATTATATTAGCTCACGCAACGGGGAGGCGTGGGACCGAGCGTCTGTCTTGGCTGCAGATTGGTTTCTTTTTTACTACTGTTTGGGGTGACTCACGGGCACCAGCACGTGTTGACGGACGGATTAAGTCGAGGGCTTCGCCTAAACTATCCCTCAAGCAACGGATTTGATATCCGATGTCATGACAACAAACGTAGTGCCCCCCCCCCCCCATGTGTGTATTATTATACGGGCTGACTGCCGTTTGGTAGATTCGCTTTCCTAAAATAGAGTCGGTCCCGCCCGTATTCTGGCCCGGCCCAGCTGTCAGCGTGATGCAGGTAATAGAGGCTCTGCGTCATGTCCCGTCTCGCCAGCCAGCGGGCTGACCTGCTGCTGCCGGCGGCTGGCGGCCTCCTCTTTTTTCTGCTCTTTGAAGCCGGCGAGAAGAACACAGGGCTCGGTTTTCTCTGCGTTCACCAGGAAGCCGTGCGTGCATGCGTGCGTGTGTGCGTGCGTGACGCGTCGCGGAAGCCCTTTCACTCGTTTTGGAGGCGAAAAAAAACACTTTGGCTGCCCGTGTCAACCGCTCCACTCCAGCCAGCGCTAATTATTATTTATTATTATTATGAAATACCCAGCCGGTGCTAAATACTGCTGCTTGTAAACCTGAAAGTTCAGATATGTGTGGTGTTTTCACGGACACTCTGAATGCTCACCGGCGTGCTCTGTTTTCTTCTGTGAACAGGAGAGCGAGCGGCGAGGACGGCCAGAGAACCGCATCACGCCGGACGCTACGCGCAGCGGCGGCGGCGGCGAAGGTCCGCGGCGTCCTGGAGACGTGGAGGACGAGGCAGTGGAGGCCCACGGGGAGAAGGAGGAGCACGCCGCTTCCTAGAGAGCCTCCACCAGCGCCTCCTCAAACCGCCCCAACCACCGCCTCCTCGCCGCCACGTGAGAGAGAGAGAGAGAGAGGACGCCACCGGCGCCAGGAGGTGGCCAAAGCTTGAACACGAGACGCCATTTTGGCCTTGCCGGCACCACAGGGGTTCCTTAACGTCGTGGCAAAATGGCCGCCGGCCAGCAAACTCGGCCGGGTCCACACTCCCTCTGGACGGTTGAAGGAAGTCAGGAGTTCTGCTCATGGGTGGAGAGACTGACCGAGGCGCCGTTTGGACCCGTGGGGACCGGGACGTCCTGGTCTCAGACTGATTAGGCGGGACCAGGTGGGAACCCAGAGACCTCTCACTAGTCCTCAGCAGAACCGCTGCAGAACCGCAGAACCGCAGACCCCGTTCCTCTGTTGTGAGGGTTCTCTGTTGCGAGGGTTCTGGCTCCAGCTCAGTGAACCCACGTGGCGTGGTGGACAGCTGGGTGTCTCCTACAGGAGGGGGCCAAACCGTCGTTGCCCCCGGCGACGAGTTCTGGGGTGTTGCTGGGAGAAAGATGAGTTGTTCGTTGACTGAATTCACACACAAAAAAGGGGACCTTTTTTTTTCTCATAACTTATTCTGATTATGTATGTTATGTTATGTTATGTTATGTTATGACCGTCATGCTGTTTATTTATTGATGATTTATAGATTGTACTTTACTAGGGACCACATTGGTCGTCGGTTTGTGAACGTCTCACTGTTTGATCGTTTCTATGAAATGTGATGCCGTCATGGAGCCTGAGTCAGGCCACGTCAATCAACATAAACATGTTGCACACTAAAGATGACAGTCTGTGTTTCTGACTTTGTTCTCTCGCTCACACCCCGCCTGTAACCCGCAGGCCTGCCTCGTTTCATAACGGAGCCCGTATTTAACCTCTCACCTTGTGGCGTCATGGTTATGTCGTCACGGTAACAGAGCAGAGCAGCAATTATGTAAACTCCACTGCTGCCTTGGTCAACGCAGGAGCCGCACTGAAGCCACAGCCGGAGGAGAACGCTATCAAACTCTAGGATTGGTTTGATGTGCTGTGGGTTAATGAGTAAGAGAGAGGAGAGAGAGAGAGAGAGAGAGGGGGAAGGAGAGAGAGAGAGAGAGGAGAGAGAGAGAGAGAGAGAGAAAGAGAGGGAGAGAGAGAGAGAGAGAGAGGGAGGGAGAGAGAGAGAGAGAGAGAGAGAGAGAGGGGGAGAAGAGAGAGAGAGAGAGAGAGAGAGAGAGAGGAGGAGGAGGAGAGAGAGAGAGAGAGAGAGAGAGAGAAAGAGATCTGCAGTCACTGTATTGCATTGTATTGTTTCATACCTGCCCTATTGTTACTGTCCAATAAACAGGCAGGGTTCAGGATAGGCCCAGTTCTGAAGGAGCATGACTCACCACACACACACCAAACTGAGCATCGCCAAGACTTCACTCCACCTGACACAGGCCTTAATAATTAATGAACAGATTAAAGGAACTTGTTAATTGCAGTGTTGTTAATAACCTTCTCATGTCACTCATGACGCAGCATCCTGCATTGTTTGAACACGATGAACCAGAATATTCGTAGCCCAACACACATTTTGTGGCCCATATTACTCATAAGACTTATATATATATATACAGCTTTATTACACATCTTATCGTACATCTTATAATACACTATGGTGCCTGTAAATCTCTGTCGCGTTCCAACCAAGAATATATATAGCAAGTCGTCTGCAGCAGAGCAAGAAAATGAACCAGGTACAGAGAATGTTTAACCAGGGCTGAAAATGCCTAACCGTACCTGCCCTTTTGGCAAACAACTGGGCCGCCTCCATCGGCCTCTGGCTTGAATCGATGGAGTATGGAGTCCTGCAACAAAAGACCGAATAGATTGATTTGTCCTGGAATAATATTCATCCAGGGGTTTTGAATGGCTGCTTATGTTTGTTTTGGAGGCCGTTTTGGTGGTTGCCGATCAACGACAGGGAGTGGTGAAGAGGAGGAGGTGGACTGAATGTTTGCTGACTAAATCAATCAATCCATTTTTTTTTTTGGTGGGGGGGGGGGGGCAAAAAGTAACGCAAAGTGCTTAACGGGTGAAACAACGCAGCAGGGGAAATAAAAATACACAGGCAAACACAGAGGTCATTTGAGCGTGATAACTCAACAACAAATGATGAGGAGAAAGCCATAAAGAAGACACTCCATGGCGACTCAGGGTGGATGCTGCAGCCTGATAAGCAAAGTCAAAGGCATCACGGCTGTGTTACGTTACATTACTTTACACTCTGTCTACGTTACACTCTGTGTTACATTACACTCTGTGTTACGTTACATTACGTTACACTCTGTGTGACGTTACACTCTGTCTACGTTGCACTCTGTGTACGTTACACTCTGTGTGATGTTACACTCTGTCTACGTTACACTCTGTGTGACGTTACACTCTGTGTTACGTACACTCTGTCTACGTTACACTCTGTGTTAGGTTACACTCTGTCTACGTTACACTCTGTGTTAGGTTACCTCTATCTACGTTACACTCTGTGTTAGGTTACACTCTGTGTTACATTACACTCTGTGTTATGTACATTACGTTACACTCTGTGTGACGTTACACTCTGTCTACGTTACACTCTGTCTACGTTACACTCTGTGTTACGTTACACTCTGTCTATGTTACACTCTGTCTACGTTACACTCTGTCTACGTTACACTCTGTCTACGTTACACTCTGTGTTACGTTACACTCTGTCTACGTTACACTCTGTTACGTTACACTCTGTCTACGTTACACTGTGTTACGTTACACTCTGTCTACGTTACACTCTGTGTTACGTTACACTCTTGTGTTATGTTACAATCTGTCTACGTTACACTCTGTCTACGTTGCACTCTGTCTACGTTACACTCTGTCTACGTTGCACTCTGTCTACGTTACACTCTGTCTACGTTGCACTCTGTCTACGTTACACTCTGTCTACGTTGCACTCTGTCTACGTTACACTCTTTCTACTCTGTCTACGTTACACTCTTTCTACGTTGCACTCTGTCTACGTTACACTCTTTCTACGTTACACTCTGTCTACGTTACACTCTGTCTACGTTGCACTCTG
>JAXIVH010001026.1:27500-34411 GCA_036785325.1 Urophycis tenuis | reverse complement strand
CAAAAAGACTATGAAATGCACCGACTACATGAAGCATCTTTGTAAGAAACAATAAGAACTCAAATTAGCATAATTCCATCATCAAAATATTGCTTTTCCCTACTAAACCACTCCCAACGTTTTACATTAAGGTTGGGAACAAAAAACCTTCGGTTTTGAAGCTCATACTATATAAAATGCAGCTCGAAAGGTTTATTACATTGCTTATTGCCAGCAGAAAGCAATTAGGGCATTCGTTTGGTTTAGCCCTAGCATGCTGAACTTGCCTGGCGCTAGCCATACATTCCTTATTAACTTGTCCACATTTAACTGCAGGTTAACTATTGTGTAGCTCATTCCCGTATCCACAAGTTCCTGGTGAAAGTAAAGGAAAGGTCAAGAGTAAAGCACCACATTGTGCAACGCGGCGCATTCTATAATATGAAGGTGAAACCAGGGCTGAGTTCAAACCGACGTTCAGCTAGCTAGCTGGGGAAATGCTACGGGCCGCTATCCATAACAACACCATGCTGTGGCCTAAACACTTTGCATCATGTCAAACGATCCAAGAAAGAAAGGTTTCCTTGAAGAATAAAATAACCAATTCAACTCAATCATAGTGCAATGCCTGCTGTATCCAAGTATCTCCACCCCCGCCAACCCCGACACAACAGACACAAGTTTGAGGACACAGCGATGACCTGCACATTCTCTTTAGGATGAAGAGCATGGTAGTGGAGACATCAAGAACCATAGTCACACACTGACAGACTTCCATCTGCGCACAGTGCCAAAGTCCACGCATCACTACCGCGTCTACCAAAGATAGATAACTACAGTCGAAGTGAGTCATGCTAATCCTGCAATTTGCACCCAAATGACGCCCTCTTTTTTTGTTTTGTTTTACTGTTGGTAAAAACTCCAATTCTCCCCCTGTAAAAAAACATTTGATAAACCTTTTACAATGCACGCATACAAATAACACTGTGCTTAGCTCTACCTCCCAGTATGACTACGGCATGGCACACTGTGATGAATATGGTTCATGAGTCCCGCCATTTATCTTTCTCCCCCTCCCCCCCCCATATAAAGAGAACAATTAAAAACAGTCTTAAAAAGATGATCCTTTGGAAGCAACGTAAAGGGTACAGGTGATGATTGTCGAGAAACAGAATGAGCCTCTTGTCTTTTGGCGAGAAGAGAGCTCGGGGAAAACAAACGCTCTGTCTGCGCATCCCCTCCCCTCCCCCCCCCCTCAACATCCAACGAGCATCGTGAAAAAAAGTGCAAAGAAACCATTATATTCCCAACAGGATATCTACCGTGCCCTCTCTCTCTCTCTATATATATATATATATATATATATTTCGGGTTGGTTTAGAAAAGAACAGAGGCATATTTGCATATATAAGAAGCAGCACCTGCAGTGGAGAGGGGCATTCTGGGAGTAATGGAAGGGCGTTAAGGGTGCACCCTTAAGGGTGCAGGCCGGGCTGAAGTCCTTGCCAGCGAAGGAGAACTTGTGCTGGGCTAAGGGATAAAGGGTAGCAGTCAGGGGATAAAGGACTGTGGCTGTGGATGGACGGTTCAGTTTGTTTGCCCTGTCCCCCCCCCCCCCCCCCCACCCCACCCACCCACCCACCCCCTCCCCACACCCCCCACAGGAGCAACAGGCTTCCACCCGGGGGGATACGATGATTCGACCAGACGACCCCTCTAGGTGGGCTGATGCCTCGCTCTGCGGCCACGCGACACGCACGCGGGGCCGGGACAGTTCACACGGGCCGTCCGATCATCCCTGTCAATAATTAGCGTTCACTTGGGACATCTCGACTCATGGGTGGTCTGCCGTCGCGAAGCCAGTCATTCTGTCGCCCGCCGGTCGGCCATTTTGGGGGCGTCGCTAAACCGAGTAGCAAGACTGGAGGACAGCTCCCTTCAGTTTCTCTCACACCGTCTCATTCCTCTTTCCAAAAGGCAGTCTCCAGAAAACGTATGAAGCGTGGATAAACATATATAAATATATGTAGGTGAATATTTATATATGTGTAACCACATGTTATACTTTTATATACTCAGTATATCCTTTTGGGTCGTCAACATTGTTGGGTTCCTTCGACATTGCGCTGCCATGGTGATGACCCCCTCCCTCCTCCGTCAGGTCAGTTGCCCAGGTACCACGACTGAAACAAAGGAAACAATGCAGACGTGTCAATGGCATGAGAGAAAACATGGGCACCCCAAGTTACACAGGCTGAAGAAACAGGGAATGCTTCAGCCCACGTTTGATCAATTTACCTTTTCCTTTTCAGATTCACTTTATTGTGCGCCAAGTGTAATTTGAGTATTTCTTATGTCTTCACCTGGAGGAATGTCAGGTATTTGTTATTTTTTCCAGCACATTCCTGCTCTCTCAACCTAAGCACTACCAGAAGAGCCTTTCCTGTCTCTCCTTTGGAGCGCAGAAGCCTAGTTCAACCAACAATGCCATCTCACTTTGTGAAATGTGCCCCTCGCTTTTATTCTGTTTTTCCAATATAAAAACCTGCATACAATATTGCCTTTACATTATTGTGTTAATGTATTGAATATGCAGGTAGGTGATGGATAGTGAGAGGCATATGTCAATCAATAGATGCTTCACCAATATTCTGATGAGGCATTTTTCACCTGACATGACCTGCACTTTTGTTCTGCATTAATGTCTGTATCATTAACAGTGTACATGTTAACATGTCAAACAGTGTTGTGTAGTACTCTGTACTACAGATCTAACCTAAATCAAAGACAAATCGCAGGAATCCACAAAGACATGAAAAGTCATTGACATCATAACTAGTTGACTCAACAAGATGACAACCTGATGTTTTCACCAACACGTTAATGATGGTGTCCAGTTATATTTACAAATGAATGTGTATAACTGCCAATCATTTTCATTGATGACTAATTTCCATATTGAACCAGTAGGTGGAGATATCTCCTCCACTAACCATTCTTGACTCGAAAAAAAAGGGAGGAAAATATACTGACTGAAAACTGAAGAATCGATTAAGAATGCACACATATAACTTTCCACCCATCCATCCCTGTCTATCCAGCAATCCATCGCTGACCGTGGAAGGAAAAGGAGTGAAAACAAGAAACGGCGAATAAGGTGAAGTGAAGAGAAAATGACGAACTGAGTAGAAATAAGAGGAAGGAAGGATAAGACAGTGCGTGAAAAGGAGAAGGAAGAAGCCTATAGAAAAGCTGCTCTATATATAGGCGGATAATTTGGTTTGCAGAGAGAACCAAGACAGGGATCCAATCACACAGTGGCAGCTGAGGTGTCAAGAAAAGAAAGTTATGTACAAAAAAAGGAACGTTGATCGGGAACTCAAATGAAAAACGCAGAGAGCAGAGGAAGCCAAGAACACCGTGCAGAAATTTTAACGGCATTATCAAATTGCTAATTACTAAGTTTGAAAGCAGAAGTGCCTTACTGTTCTTCTTTAACACAGTGCTTCCATCGTTGAGGGCGAGGTAACAAAGTATGAGGTCTCACATTCAATGTTAAGACGCGGTGACCCGTTTGAATCAAACCATCATACAATACAATACCTGCTCTGTCCAATTCGTTCATTAAGCAGCATGCCAACTACTAAAGACTACTGATAACATTCACCTTACATTCAGCTCCAACACACACACACACACACACACACACACAGGCACACACACACACACACACACACACACACACAGGCACACACACACACACACACACACGCAGGCACACACACACACACACACACACACGCAGGCACACACACACACACACACACACAGGCGCACACACACACACACACACACACACACACACACACGCAGGCACACACACACACACACACACACACACACACACACACACACACACACACGCAGGCACACACACACACACACACACACACACACACACACACACACACACACACACACACACACACACACACAGGGTCCTCCTTGCTCAGCAGTATTTGCGGGGCTGTTTTATGGGGCAGAAGCACTGCAATGCAGCAGCGGTCCGGAGCCACTCACCAGAATCTACTGCAGTCTGAGTCGGGGTACCCATCTACCTACCTATATACTAATGCAGTCTGAGACGGGGTACCCATCTACCTACCTATATACTAATGCAGTCTGAGACGGGGTACCCATCTACCTACCTATATACTAATGCAGTCTGAGACAAGGTACCCATCTACCTACCTATATACTAATGCAGTCTGAGTCGGGGTACCCATCTACCTACCTATATACTCATGCAGTGCGAGTTTGGTGTGTGTGTGTGTGTGTGTGTGTGTTTGGGGGGGGGGGGCATGTGTCTGCTTTTGTGCGTGTGTGTATGTGAATGCGAGTCGCTAAATATTGAAGACTTCCCTTTTGCAAAAGCTGCAGTGGCCTCTAAAAGTTCTGCTCTAAACATAAACGCGCATTCGTTTTTAACACACAAACATTTCAACTATTCCATTTGGAGTGAAACTGTTGGTTCAAATTGTCTCACCCAAAAGCACATTAAAGTTAAAGTGACAAAGCATAGAGGTCGATAGAGACAAATAAAGCTCAATTGGTTGATATAAATAACAATTTGCACTGGCAGTGCGATATCCCCCATTTCCTATTGCTTTCACATTGCCTTTTAAAAATGGCAACGTGGCATTTCATTCATGGTGTGCAAAACGAGTGTGTGTGGCTGTTTGTCAGTCTGCCTGTCTGTGTGCACATTGCTTTTATCCTATAACTCAGCCTTTGAATGTCAGTCAGGATATTTTTTTTTTCTTCCTATGGCTATAACTTAAAACTCCCACGAAAGGACCTCTCACACGTAGTAGGCGTAGAAACTTAAAAAATGAAAAATGCTATATTTTACATCAAATGAATCTTACATTTCTGCTCTGTATTCACTGTGTGCGATAGACACCATCCTGCCAGCTAGTACTGAGATCCAGAAACAGTATAACAATATCTTGAGTACAGCCACCAAATATTCTGCTTCTTTCTCAGTCCACTGAACACCACCAACCTGGGAGTGGTACAGTCCACTAACCTGGGCTTGGTACAGTCTATTAACCTGGGCTTGGTAAGGTCTACTAACCTGGTCTTGGTACGGTCCACTAACTTGGGCTTGGTACGGTCCACTAACCTGGTCTTGGTACGGTCTACTAACCTGGCCTTGGTAGAGTCCACTAACGTGGGCTCGGTACGGTCTACTTACCTAGGCTTGGTACGGTCCACTAACCTGATCTTGGTACGGTCCACTAACCTGGGCTTGGTACGGTCCACTAATCTGGTCTTGGTACGGTCCACTAACCTGGGCTTGGTACGGTCCACTAGCCTGGGCTTGGTACGGTCTACTAAACTGGGCTTGGTAGGGTCCACTAACCTGGCCTCGGTACGGTCTACTAAACTGGGCTTGGTTCGGTCTACTAGCCTGGGCTTGGTATAGTCCACTAGCCTGGGCTTGGTTCGGTCTACTAACCTGGTCTTGGTACGGTCCACTAACCTGGGCTTGGTACGGTCTACTAGCCTGGGCTTGGTACGGTCTACTAAACTGGGCTTGGTTCGGTCTACTAACCTGGTCTTGGTACGGTCCACTAACCTGGGCTTGGTACGGTCTACTAAACTGAGCTTGGTTCGGTCTACTAACCTGGTCTTGGTACGGTCTACTAACCTGGGCTTGGTACGGTCTACTAGCCTGGGCTTGGTAGGGTCCACTAACCTGGGCTCGGTACGGTCCACTAACCTGGGCTTGGTACGGTCCACTAACCTGGGCTCGGTACGGTCCACTAACCTGGGCTTGGTAGGGTCCACTAACCTGGGCTTGGTACGGTCTACTAACCTGGGCTTGGTACGGTCCACTAACCTGGGCTCGGTACAGTCCACTAACCTGGGCTCGGTACAGTCCACTAACCTGGGCTTGGTACAGTCTACTAACCTGGTCTCGGTACGGTCTACTAACCTGGGCTCGGTACGGTCTACTAGCCTGGGCTTGGTACGGTCTACTAGCCTGGGCTCGGTACAGTCCACTAACCTGGGCTTGGTACAGTCCACTAACCTGGGCTCGGTACAGTCCACTAACCTGGGCTCGGTACGGTCTACTAACCTGGGCTTGGTACAGTCCACTAACCTGGGCTTGGTACAGTCCACTAACCTGGGCTCGGTACGGTCTACTAACCTGGGCTTGGTACAGTCCACTAACCTGGGCTTGGTACAGTCCACTAACCTGGGCTTGGTACAGTCCACTAACCTGGGCTCGGTACGGTCTACTAACCTGGGCTTGGTACAGTCCACTAACCTGGGCTTGGTACAGTCCACTAACCTGGGCTTGGTACAGTCCACTAACCTGGGCTCGGTACGGTCTACTAACCTGGGCTTGGTAGGGTCCACTAACCTGGGCTTGGTACGGTCTACTAACCTGGGCTTGGTAGGGTCCACTAACCTGGGCTCGGTACAGTCCACTAACCTGGGCTTGGTACAGTCCACTAACCTGGGCTCGGTACGGTCTACTAACCTGGGCTTGGTACAGTCCACTAACCTGGGCTCGGTACGGTCTACTAACCTGGGCTTGGTAGAGTCCCCCCTGGTCTCGGGGGGTGACCCCCACGAAGGAGGAGCGGTTGGTGGGGGGAGTCCCAGGGGCGGAGTAGGCTTTGAGAGGGGTGGAGGTGGGGTAGACACAATGGGACAATATTCAACTGTGACTTAGTGTATGGGCTGGGCAATACTGCAATCATTAATGGCTTAACGTCAGTGAATAGTATTGTATCGTCATGACATGAAGATATGGAGTCATTGTGACAGCCGGTGTTATATTCTCAGTGAATCACGGTGACCAGATATGCCCTTAAAGGTTCAATGTGCAACACTCCTTTGTTTGAAATGGGCTCTCA
>JAXIVH010001026.1:0-22500 GCA_036785325.1 Urophycis tenuis | reverse complement strand
AGCTTGCTTTGATAGTTCTTTGGATAACAGCGTGGGCTAAAAGATGACTACATGTAAATGACTCACCATCAGAATATTCCTACAAGTAGTCTTACTATAGTGGGGAGGGGGTTCTTCAGAAGAAAACTACTGGATCTGTGCGTGTGTGTGTGTATGTGTGCGTGTGCGTGTGCGTGTGCGTGTGTGTGTGTGTGTGTGTGTGTGTGTGTGTGTGTGTGTTTGTGTGTGTGTGTGTGTTTGTGTGTATGTGTGTGTGTGCTTGTGCGTGTGTGTGTGTGTGTGTGTGTGTGTGTGTTTGTGTGTGTGTGCTTGTGTGTGTACTTGTGCGTGTGTGGGTGTGGGGGTGCGTGCTGGTATGTGTGTGGGTGTGTGCATTTTCTCACCCATGGTGGTGGTTCTACTGTCCTCCTGATCAGAACCAAGGCCAGTGCGACTTGGACTGCTGTTCTGCTCAGCTTCTGGAGAGAAACACGGGATCACACGCAGAGGGATGAAAATTAACATGGAGTTAGGCCAAGGCGGCACAAATAAACCTGGTGGCACATACCATAGTAGTAGCACAGCAGTAGGATGTAGTGTTTTATGTAGTGTTTAGCTGCCTGGTCTTTTTTTACTAAGAGACTAGACTAATAACAATGAACATGCATTAATCCAGATCGCTCACGATTGCTTCAGACCAGCTGGTTGTCAACTTTGCACGGCTGAGACTGTATGCATGAATGGGTGATTCATGAAAGTGCTTTCCAGGTGGCTATATAAATACTGTCAAATTCAACTAGCACTTATGCAGTCTAGTGATATATTCAGAAGACGGCCACAGAAATGAGTAGGCACACCGGTCTTGCCTATGGCAGGTTTAAAAACCTCAACACTGCAGCTGTAAAAATACACCACGGCTGTGGTTTGTCAGTGCTTTGTGATTATTAACTGGAATCTTTGTGCAAAAATAGCCCTGTTAGAGGCCAGAAGTGCACTGCATGAGATAATCACTGAGGTTTCAGGTGGACAAGGCTTTCCAACTCCAGTTTGGGAAGTTGCCAATCTCACAACAATTTCTTACTTCTCAGAGAAAAAAATGGAAAATTTGGGTTCTTAAATAATCCGAAAAACTTTTACAGAAGGATTTGAGAAAACCAGATTGCTGAATGTCAGGAAAGCATAAAGCAAAAGTTGAGCAGTGCAGTCTAGGTCGCCTCATAACGACCAAAATTCAAAATATGAATTAGTGTTGTGTTATTGTGTTAATGTGTTATTATCAAAATCAATTCACAATTGATTTCACAGCACTAAATGAAGAAAGGAATTTCCCCTATATTAAATATCCCTTATATTTTTATATCTTTCATACTCAATTGTTCCTCTTCTACTTAATGACAACCTCCTTGTTACAAAACAAATTCTAATTAGAATTTCGTTATTAAAAACTGTGTCGTTGTGTACAAACTCTTGCTCCTGGGCTTTATTTGATTTTCTAAAACTAGCTCACAATTGTTTGTAGTAGCTTAATGATTAATTCAAGTTCACTTGAGCTCCACAAACGCTCAAAAATCCATAACAGAAAATTGTCAAGGGGAGAAATGACTGGGATTTTTTACTTCCTGGCCCAAGAATGTCAAGCGAAGCCCCAGCTAGAACTCATCTGGAGCTCTGGACCCGCTACCTCACTGTACATGTGCTGGGTAGCCAGCACTCCAAATTCACATTTGTTGTTTTTGGCTGATATCCGGATTTGAGATACACCGTTCTTGGGAGAGTACACGTTATTGGCCTGTTTCCCTGACGTCTTGACTTGAGGATTCACATGGGGCCGTCTCTGAGGACGAAGGGGCTCTCGGTGAGCTGCACACAACATGAACCGCTGGCGCACGGTCCTGCCCCCCCACCCCCTCTCTGTTTGTCTGTGTCAGCGAGGAGAAGAGCGGATGCCAAGAGAGAAGGCTGTTGCTGCTGGCACACACACAGACTGAGCCAGAGAAGGGCACACACACAGAGGAAGGAAAACAGAGTGAGAGGAGGAGAGAGACAGAGACAGAGAGAGAGAGAGAGAGAGAGAGAGAGAGAGAGAGAGAGAGAGAGAGAGAGAGAGAGAGAGAGAGAGAGAGAGAGGGGGGGGGGGGGGGGGGGGGAGAGAGGGAAGCATAGGAAAGAAAGAGAAAGGCAAACACTATAATATGTTTGGAACCAGACAGAGACGGAGACTTTTCCAACTGCTTTCCAACTACTATGACGTGTTTTTTACCCGGACCTCAAATCAAACAAGACGTTAAAAAAAACCCAATACAATCAGAGAGCGAAAACAAAAGAAATCTGTGTGTGTGTGATGATATCCATGTCAATCGTGGTAAATCCTAACAATCAACAAAACATTATCCCCCCCCCCCCCCCCCAACCCCTCGCTTGCCGGTCGGTTGCAACAAATCGCGGAGCGCCTACAGATCTTGAAATTACAGCCCGTAGGTATTGTAATTTCGACACACACACGCACACGCCAAATGTTCAACACATCTGTAGGTAATTTGGAAAGATACACATCTACTGCGTTTTTTTATTTCGACTGTAGAATTTCCAGCGCGTGCGTTTTTGGAGACGCGGCGATGGCAGCGCAGTGCGCTGGCAATGCGGCGCGCTGGCACGGCCGCCGGCCGTCGGAGGATTATGGCGAACGTTTTCCTTCATATGTCAAAACGACGACGAGGACAGATGAATGGAAACATAGCAAAACCTCTGCCACTACTACTAGTGCATTCTTTGTCCCGGACACATCTTCTGGTGAGCAGGAATCCACAAACCGGCCCTGTCCCGGCGCATTAAGTCAATTGGACTTGAGTCCTTATCCACGGCTGAATTTTCTATCGGGGTTTTTTTTTCTAATTTGCAAGACAATGTTTTTTGTCAAAACTATGAACACATGTGTTACTCATACCACGTGGAGCTGCCAAACCACATCATTCCCATAGGCCTGCGAGCTCATTTTTCTCTATGAACATTTATCAATTCAGAAAAAAAATTACAGAAGGCCTATTCATTAATTTAACGGAAACGCGGTACATAGGTCACCGACGGACCATTGTCGAAACCAGTCTTTAAACGATTCCTGAAGGTGTGGCTCGTGGGCAAGTAAACGGTTGGGTGCAGATTTTACTTCCAATACTCAAATGCTAAAACCCTCTATTGTCAGCAAATTCATGGCAGACTCTAATTACACTTTGAGATGGGGGTTTGATGTGAATCGACTCTGACATCGGAGAAAATTGCAGTGTTTCGTCTTTTTTTCTCCTCCAAAAAGGTCACATCTTAACTGTTTGCTGCTGTGCACGAAATGCCTTAAAACCGCAACACATGCAAAACCACAAACAGAAACACACATAGACGAGTGCATACATTGTTCATTTTGTTGTGTGGTGCGTCCCTATCAGGGCAGTGCCGGCCTAATGAACGCTGTCCTGGCAAACGCTGAAGACAGCACTGTGGAGAAAGCCTTCTCATCTCACGTTGGGCTATCATGGCACAATGATTAGCTGCCCATATAAGTATGAGCAGCGGTGTTTTTTTTTTATACATATATAAGTTCCAGTGTTCCTTGCTTAAAAAAATAGAAAAAAAATCCCAATATGAAAACCAGATGTGAACACCGTGTTCCCTTCCATTGGTTTTGGAACAAGCGTGTACCAGTCATATTAAATATGTTTTTACAAAGAGCTCGGAGCCAGCCAATGAGAGAGAGGAAGCTGTCTGCACCAAGCCCCGCCCCAGCCCTACTGCCCCTGTCCCCCCAGCCATAGCCCCCCTAGAGTCCAAACCCATACCAACTGTTTGGGTCTTCTTAAAAATTAGCATTTTATCTGTTTCTCTTTGTGTATTGTGCAGGCTTCAATGTGTCAGTTTTCAAAAAGATGCTATTAGATAAAGCCTAATTTTATTTTTGTTATTATTATTATTATTATTATTATTATTAGTGCACGGGGCAAACGCACCGAGCACTGGCCCTACAGCAAAGCTGTGGAGCCAGTGCTCGGGGCGAAGCCCCGAGCACTATTGTTATTCTGTGGATTTTTTCTTTTTATTATTATTATTCATTCCTCTTCCTCGCGTTTTTTGATGTGTATCTAGTCCTACAACTCGAAGAGTTGTAGGACAAATGATATATCAAAATGTGCGTCTTCATCGGGATCGGTGTGCTTCAATACAAATTTTTAAAATATTAATTTTTCATTAAGTTATTTGCAAAAAACTGTGAATATTTTCCCATAGAGAATGCATGGGATGAGGTCAAAAAATACATACTTTTACTGCTGTCTGCTGCTCCTGCATACTTTGACCTAGAGACTCCATTTCAACTTTAAACAGTAGACACAAGTCTTGTGTACTTTATGTATATTTCCATGTTTTGATAGGTCATATACTTTTTGATCAATCACTGTTCAATGACCATGATCATTTTTGGAGAAATGATGAGATTACAATGGGTGTGTATTGCATGCCCTTATTAGGGTTAGAGTGTGGCTAGAGTGGAGAGAGCTCCAGAAAAATAAAAAAATAAATCTCTTTCCACGCTGCTCCTGGCCACAGTTTACAATGTACACACGTGATTTTTTCCAACTTTGTAGACATACGTGTTCTGTCTCTCACAATGTGTTTAAAAAATCGGAGAGATTTACAGAATTCGAATTAGCAGCCTCTAAGTGCGGCCAGTCGGTGTCTTCTCCTCATTGACTCCGATACAAATATTTTCAGAGAAAAGCAGAACGGACCCCTGTTTTAAACTTGCGAGTGTCTCCGAAATATTTACTCTAGAAACATTGTAGAAACAGCAAATCGTTTGGGAAGTCCTCATGGCGATGATGGTCTTGCTTTTTTTCTGATAGGAGCTACCGTTTTGTCAGAATAAGCCCAAACGTGAGACCAGTGCCGACCGAAAATGGCTCTTTTCCTCAATGTCGACATGGCGCGTGCTCGCGTGTGTGGGTGCTTGCGTCTGTGTGTGCGGGCGTGCGTGTGTGTGCGGGTATGCGCGTCGCGTCCTCTGTGATATAAGAGGACTCCTATTGGTCATTTTAACTGGCGCGAATGTTCTCGGGCTGTTGTTAGGCAGACCCAACAGATACCCCTCGTTTGATACAAGATACAAGAGGACTCCTATTGGTCATTTTAACTGGCGCGAATGTTCTCGGGCTGTTGTTAGGCAGACCCAACAGATACCCCTCGTTTGATACAAGATACAAGAGGACTCTTGATACAAGAGGACTCCTATTGGTCATTTTCAGTCGCCTGGCTTCGGTGCTTGGCCAGGTCATATAAAAGCCCCTCCCCGATCTGCTCTTCCCCTTTGATCGCATCAGAGGTAAGATATACTGTCTTTACAACACATCAGTTGTACACATTAGTGAGATTAAGCTTTACTTTGTTACTCGTCGAGTTTTGGCTATAACCACCTAAAAACACATTTAAATATGTACAGTTGTTGTCTTAAAGGGCAATCGTTTGAACGGCGGGAAAATGTGCCACAATAGGGAATATGAAATGCGCGAGAGGAAAATGTAATGGCGGTCTGATAATAAAGACGTGTAAATGCGCGAGAGGAAAATGTAATGGTCTGATAATAAAGACGTGCAAATAAACATTTCCATTGTAAAAATTTAAATCCAAAACTCTTTTTAATTAATAACATTGAGTGACTCGGTCTCTGTATCGATCGCGCGCTGCCCGGCTATTCAACATCACGGCCACACCGCTGCCGTCATCGCTGCTGCTGCTGGGAGAACTGGTGGTAGACGCGATGTCTGGACTGCTCACGCACACAACTCTAATACTTTTCATTGGATAATGTGATTCAGATAGGCGATGATCGTGTCTACCTGCTGAATGTAACCGCTGTGAAACAATCAGGAAATAACGTTTTATTTCTCATTAATTAACAGCTTTATCGAGACCGGCACTCGCTCTGTTATTGTTACTCTATGTCTCTCTACCAAAGTGCTCTCTCTGTCTCTCGTCATCGGACACATCAAATTAAATGTTGTTTCTATTTTGCGGTAAAGTAAACTAGGTTCATTAATGGTTTTGTGTTTTCTTGTATTATCGGTTCAAGTTGTACTTGCTTGAGGAAATCGTAAATATGAATTCTACACAGATAAATCATTTTCGATGTTGACTAAGAGATTTGATAGCGTTGAGACTGTATTTAAGGAAACAGTGGTTTAAGATGGCGGTACGAGATAAAACAGTGATTTAAGATGGCGGTACGCGGGAAAACAGTGATTTAAGATGCGATTTTGAATAGGGAATGCCTTAAATTAAACTGGTTCATTAATGGCTTAATGGTTTTGTTAATGCAGTGTGGTGTATTTGAAAACATTTTAGACGTGTTCTTTCTAAATTAATTAATTAATTCATAACTGGCCAACCAAGTATATCTGATTTAAAAATGGATTTTAGTGTGGTAAAATAATGCTGTTGTAAGAAATATTGTGCATGTTTATACGTCACTAGCACATTTGCTGAAGTTAGGTGCACAGCATGAAAATTAAATATGTCCAAGATGTGTTCATAATGCCTTTGGCTTGTTTCTTATTGCAGATTCTCTTTGGTTCACGGTCAGACATTTACAAAGCTGATTTTGAAGATTGATCATCGTCATCACCGTTCCTGGATCTTCATCTAACAATCACACACCTTTCTTAACACTTCATCTCTACTGTATTCTTCCTGTTTACATATTAACACTAACATTAACATTATATTGTAGTTGTAACATTAACATTAACATTATAAGATTACCGGTAGGTTACTTTACATTACATTAAATTAGATTTGGGGTAAGTAGGTATTTCAGGTTGGGTCAGGGTTAGATTAGATTTAATAAGGGTTAGGGTTTTGTTAGGGAGTTGTCTTCAACAGAATGCCGAGGAAGGGGAAGCGTGCGCAAGCCACGAAGCAGCGGTGGAGGAAGATCCACCAGGAACAGGAGTCCCCCCCAGCCACCGGGTCCAGGACCATCGAGACCCAACCCCCATGCTCCCGATCTCCAGTTAGTGTATGTTCAACTGTACAACTGACACACACACAGAAACTTGTTTTGAACAACAAACTGAACTGAGACATAGCAAGACTGTCCACACTGTCTGAGGTTTAATGTCTTAATGTCACATGGATATTAAAATCACCTACAATAATTACTTTATCTGATTTAAGAACAAAAACAATGTGTTTGACCAATCAAACCTTAGAAATTACACATGGCACTCACTGGATATGTATGAACATTGAGAATGACAGTAGCTGAGTTCATTAAAAAACTAGGACAGATAATTAATAGACTCTATTGGCATCAATTATCATTGCTACAGTTACTGTTGTTGCTGCTCGTTGTGCTATCCAAATAAAACTGAATTTAATTCGTCTTTTTTTTGTTGTGAAGTCTTTGCCAGTGTCCCCGCTGAGACCGCCCTGGACCAAGGAAAGGCACCCCTTGGGCACCCGACCTCCTGTGAACGATGTATGTTACCTTCTGCTCTGTATGCTATGTTTTTTAACTGAGTTGTGTCTACATTATCCATTATCCACACTGTCTAGAGTGTAATGTTTTTTGTCATCTATCAACAGCTCGTTGGATCCCCCTCAACCAGATTGTCCTTGAGTTCGGGTGATGCAGCAACCCCCTGCTGTTCACCGGCTGCAAAGGTAAATTTCACTCCACCTAAATAAATTGTTGTGTTTCATTAAAGTCTTTAGTTTCACTGAATGTGTTGTAATGTGTTTTCAGATGGCCAAGCTCAAGACACCTTCCGCAACCATGCCATCCTGCACCATTACAGATGCAAGTTGCGATCCTCCCTCCCCAGCTACGGTATTTTCTTCCCTCTCAAATCCACACACAAAATGTACAATGAAGTACATCTGAAACAAACCATGGCCCATGTTATATCTCTGAAACCATTATCTTTCTACATTTCACAAATGCCATTGAGTAATTCAAATTGATTTGGTAAACTTTTTTATGACTAGTCCATTATTTTTTGTTGGTATTGGTATTATCTAGGGGTGAACGATAATTATTGTGTCATAACAGAAATTATTACGTCATTCCAATAAGTCCGATATGACGTATAGCTCTGATAACATTATAATATAATAGTATTTATAATGTAAGCACGGCAGCGCCCCACTTCCACTGGGACACCTGAATGGCCTGCAGTGAATGCTGCGTTCAAGTGACGTTGGCATAATCAGAAAAACTCTTTCTGCGTCATGTCGGAAAACAACTTGTTACTCTGTCATAATTTTGGCACTTGCTGACTTGAATTGATATCCACAGTATTTCTACACATGTTACACATAAACAATAGAAACATAAACTTAAAAAGGCCGAAAGAATGACTAGCAAACGTGGGAATGGGGAATATCCGTCACGCTGTGAATGAAGCACAGCGTGCTTATGTTTGAAAACAGAAAACATGGCGTCAATTGTGTGGGACTTTTTCAATGTTTCTGAAGAAGACGGGTCACTTGTTATTTGTAACAACTGTTAAAAGTAGCACTAGCTTAATATGTCAAACTTGATAAGTCACCTGAAACAGAGAAAGCATATGAGGTCGCCCGGGCTGCAATAAAGCCAGCCGCAAAGAAGCTACTGGGATTTGCACACATCGGCGTATTTGCATCAGTTCTAGGGGCCTTCATTTTTGGAAAAAATAAATATCTATTAAAAGAGTCAAAAGTGTTTTTGTACCACAACCGTTTTAGTATTGTTTAGGCTTAAAATTCGTACATAAATTGGGGAGTGGTTACATTGACTGACAGGTTCATGGACAGTTACCATTAGCTGGTTGCTTTGAGTTCAGTGGGCGGGTCCTCAGCCGGCTAACCACCGCATCTCCTCCAAAATATGGAAAGTACACTCCCACTAAAATCCAAGATAGTGCAGTTCAAATGTCTGTAGTAGGATCACAAAACGGACTCCCCCAAACCAATGGATGACGTCACAGGTGCTACGTCCATTATTTTTTAAGTCTATGGGTGCAGCGCGATGCAGCTGTGTTTCTCAGCAGAGACCTTTCTACTGCAGACATTATAACCCTAATCCTGCATTATTTATACTACTAGCACTACAATAATAACCATAATCATAATATTAATCATATGTGAAACAGTAATGCTAATGGTAGCAATCCTTTTATGACATAATTTCAGGTTCAAGCCAGGACAAGGACAGACCAGCATGTTGAAAAAGTGAGGGCCAGTCATAGTCAGAATGACGGGAGATACAAAACATTCTCCAGAAATCACCAGTGCACCTGCATGTCCCTGACTTTCCTGGCTTACCAGAATGAGGGCAGTCAATTCAACACGACTGCCCTCGACAAAGTGATGGCACAGGGAGACTCCCTCTATCTTGGAATTAAACAGCAGCTAATTCTGGACAAAAAATTCCAAGGAAACCACCTGACATTAGAGGAAATGCCAAAACAGGTGCTGACAGACACAAATATGTACAATGTCAAAATGTCTTTTGCCAGACTAGGCCCCCTTAAAGCCCAAGCACCCAGCCCAGGAAGTGAGCAGTGGGGGCAGTCCCTTGCCACACAGCTAGAGTGTCTGTCGTCAGAAGTCAGCCAAGCTTTGATCATGGTAACTCCAGAGTGCATTGCAGTTTTCCGTGACAACTCGGGGAGGTATGGAGTCTTTGATTCACACACAAGAAATGCAGCAGGCTTACCACACCACTACGGAACTGCAATCATGATGACCTTCTCTGAGCTCAGCGACCTGGCTGACCATCTGCACAAACTGTTTAAAAATCGCGGAGCTCATGCCAGCTATGAGTTTGTGCCCATTTCATTTGACGCTGTCGGTTCCAGTGAACATTGTCAACAATTAGCTCACCCAACCAAAGACACCCAGTCTGAAACTCTCCCCTGCACACCCCAAGCAGAGGTTCCGACAGCTGACATCAACTTTTCCTCAGCCCCACAAGTTGTCCCACAAACAGCAAGTATCTCCAAGCTGAATACACAGCGACAACAAAAAGCTAGACGGAAGGCAAGTGCCAGCAAAGACCAAAATGCATCATTGTCTTGTGAACAAAAGAGGAAAAGTAGCACTGAACATAATAGAAACAAGTATGCCAGCTGTCCAGAATTTAGAATGGAAAAAGTTCAGGCTGCAAAAACTATGTATGCACAAAAAAGTCGTCATCAACAACGACTGTTGTCCTTTAAACGATATTATTTGGATCCCCAAGTTCAAACTAAAAAGAAGGAACAAAACATCGGAAGATACAGGACAGATCTTGCTTTCCAAAGCAAACAGAAGAAAGCCATAACTGACCGGTACAGAACAGATCCTGCTTTCCAAATCAAACAGAAGAAAGCCATAACTGACCGGTACAGAACAGATCCTGCTTTCCAAATCAAACAGAAGAAAGCCATAACTGACCGGTACAGAACAGATCCTGCTTTCCAAATCAAACAGAAGAAAGCCATAACTGACCGGTACAGAACAGATCCTGCTTTCCAAAGCAAACAAAAGAGAGCCATAACTGACCGGTACAGAACAGATCCAGCTTACCGGAGCAGACTGAAAATGTGCATGAAAACACATTATGCATCCAGCCAGAGCTACAGGCAAAACAAAATGCAAAGTCTTAACTTAAGATATCACAATGACCCAGAGTTTAGACGACGTTGCATTCAACGCGTTAGCCAGAAAACAATAACCAAACTGGCCACTAATGCTGCCTTTTGCATTCATCACAAGATACAAAAAGCAATTAAAATTAGAAGAAAATACAGACATATTGTTACCCACCACCAGGAACCTTCCCAGCCCCTGATGGATCCTGTGATGGAAGCAGCCGTGGCGTCCTTCCATGAAACTAATAGACATGGACCCACATATGTTTGTACAGTCTGTAACAGAACAATGTTCCCCAATCAGGTCAAGCTATGCAAAAGAGACAAATATAGCAAACACAATAAAATGGCAGTGGCATGCTTGACAGGAAACTATGTTCATTTCTGTGATGATCACTGCACTTCCCCCTGCTCTGTTCCACAAGAAAGACTTAAGGAGTGGATCTGCCACACCTGTGACAACCACCTGAGCAGAGGCAGAATGCCATCCCCTGCAGTAGCAAACAATCTAGAGTTAGCACCAATCCCCCCAGAATTGGCTATACTTAATGTGCTTGAAAGGCAGCTCATTGCTAAAATCCTGCCTTTTGCAAAAATAATCGCTCTGCCAAAAGGACAACAGAGAGCTGTACACGGAGCTGTTGTGTGTGTTCCATCAGAGATGGAAACAGTCGTAAACAGTCTCCCAAGGCCCAACACTGAAGCACAGCTACTGCAAGTAAAACTAAAAAGACGCATTAAATACAAAGGCCACCAGCACTTCTACACCGTCAACATGAAGAATGTGCTAGCTGGCCTGGCTAAACTCAAACAGCTACATTCTGAGTATAAAAATGTGTCCATTGATGACAGTGCCACTTATGACAGTGTACAAGATGAGTCAGCCGATGAAGAAGACTCACGGCACAACACTGCAGTTGCTGCGCAGCCAGAGCAGCACAGAGACACAGAGGTAAACATGGAGGAAGCAGACAAAGAAAAAGAGGAGCTGAGACCTGGTCTGGCTCTGGACACATGCATGCAGCCCCCGGACATTGCACAGGAAATCCTTTCATATGGTGATGGCATTTTCAGTGTTGCACCCGCCCAAGGCAACAAACCAGTAGGTTTCTTCACCATACCAAAATTAGAAGCCATGGCCTTTCCTGTGCAGTTTCCAACAGGACAGAACACGTTGGATGAAGCCAGAAACATCAAACTGTCCCCCAGCATGTACTTTAATGCTAGGCTATTTGCTGCAGATACACGGTTTGCCAGTGACCAAAGCTACCTTTTCTTTGCGCAGTTTGTCACAGAGACACACTTGGCCACCAGCAGTATGTCCATTCAAATGCGCAAAGGAAAATCCAAAAGCAAGGATGGCCGCAGAGTTAACAACTTGATGCTGCAAGACAAAGAAGAGCTGGAGAGACTTATTATGGACAAGGATGCAACACGATTCATGCAACCACTCAGAGGCACTCCAGCTTATTGGGAGAAAACACTGAGAGATGTCCACGCAATGGTCAGGCAGATTGGCAAACCGACATTTTTCCTGACGTTCTCTGCTGCTGAGATGAGATGGCCTGAAGTCGTGGAGGTCATTAAGGCTCAGCAGGGTGAACTAGGGGACTTTTCAGAGCTCGACTGGAACGCCAAATGTGACATTCTGCGCAGCAACCCCATCACAGTTATGCGCATGTTTGAAAAGAGAGTAGACGCTCTGATGACCAGCCTCATCCTCTCACCAGCAAAGCCCATTTCTGAAGTAGAGGATTACTTTTACCGTGTGGAGTTTCAAGCCAGAGGAAGCCCACACATTCACATGCTGGTCTGGATAAAAAATGCACCCAAGTTTGAAGGCGATCTTGACAGCGATGTCGCCAAATTCATTGACCAGTACATTTCGTGCAAAATGCCTGACCCAAAGAGAGACCCAGAGCTTCACAAAATTGTATCCGAGGTTCAGGTGCACAGCAGGAAACATTCAAAATCATGCAAAAAAGGTAATGTTTCCTGCAGATTTGGCTTCCCTAAACTGCCTATGAAAAAAACGATAATCACCAGGCCACCCACTGTAGACAGCAAATCAGTTGAAAACCCAGATCCAGCTGCACAATTGAAGGCACATAAGAGACAGCTATCAAAAATGCAAAAGGAAGCCAAGTCAAAGCTTCAGCCACTAAGAGAGTTGCTCATGCAACCAGACACCTCATTCAGCAGCTTCTCAGACATGCTCCGCCAATGCAAGATGACAGAACAAGAGTACCTGGAACACGTCATCAGTCTGACAAGCCGCAATGTAGTGATGCTGAAGCGTGATCCAAATGAATGTTGGATCAACACCTACAATCCGGACCTGCTACGAGCCTGGAACGCCAACATGGACATTCAGTACGTTGTCGATGACTTCAGCTGCATAATGTACATGATGTCCTATGTTTCCAAGCCAGAGCACGAGATGACCGAATTCCTCAACTCGGTCATCAAAAACGTCAAAAAATCCAAGGTCAATGAGCGTGATGAGATGAAGCAGATCATGCAGGCCTACGCAAAGCACAGAGAGGTCAGCGCTCAAGAAGCTGCAGCTCGCACTTGCAGCTTACCCTTGAAAAAGTGCTCCCGTTCCGTTGTTTTCCTTCAGACTGATGAGGACGGTCTGAAAATGAGTCACCCCATCAACAGGCTCAAAAACATGGAACCAGGTTCCGAGGAGGTGTGGATGTCAGGAGTACCTGAAAAGTACTTGGCCCGACCTGTCGGACAACCATTCGAATGTATGTGTCTGGCTGAGTTTGCATCAGAGTACAGGATAGTGTATGGCCAGCAAGTTAAAGGCAAAAGTACAATTCCTCTCCAAAATGAGAAAGGGTTCATTCAGAAGAGAACTGTAGGCAAACCAGCCATCATCAGATTTGCTCGCTTCTCGGAAAAGAAAACCCCAGAGAAGTTTTACAGGCGGCTTCTAAAGCTTTATCTCCCACACAGATCTGATGATGAGCTGACTGATAAACAATGCCCCACTTATGAACAGTTTTACAAATGCGCTAAAAGGGGTGTTGGGGACATCAGACGTATCGTAGACGCCAACAAGAAACGATACGAAGGTGGAGGCAAAAACATTGATGCAGCACTCCAACAGTTTCAGCAGTGTGGTCCAGTTCTTAATGCTTGGAACACCTTTGCACCCGAGGTGGAACTGGACCGCTTGGAGTGTCTTGCTGAGCGCGAACCCTTGGAGACGGAGCATGAAGAGAACGAAGACATCCCCGACTATCAAGTCAACAACGATGGGAGGGGCTTCATGCAGATGATAGATGCACCAGAGTTGAGTCCAGACTACATGAGAAACATGTATCAGAGTCTGAACGAGACACAGGCATCCATATTCTACAGTGTGCGTGAGTGGTGCTTCAAATGTGTCTGGGGCCACGATCCAGACCCATTTTATTATTTCATGACGGGAGGAGCTGGCTGTGGCAAATCCCATGTCATCAAGTGCATGCATCAGGAGGCAACAAGGATTCTGCGTGAGCTCCCCAGATTCCGGGACAAAGCCGACATGTCCCAGCCTGCAGTGCTGCTGACTGCATTCACTGGCACAGCAGCCTTCAACATCTCAGGCAAAACATTGCACTCCATCCTGAAGCTTCCAAGGTCCTTGAAGCCACCATATCAGGGCCTTGGAAATGCACTAGACGAAGTCAGAGCGGCACTGTCCAATGCCCAGATTCTCATCATCGACGAGATATCAATGGTTTCCAAAGAGCTGTTTGCCTACGTCCACTGGCGATTTCAGCAAATCAAAGGGAACAGGAAACCATTTGGAGGAATGTCTGTCCTTGCTGTAGGTGACTTTTACCAACTGCCACCCCTCGGCAGAGCCAAGCCACTGTGTGTGTATGAGCAGAATGAGTTTGATCTCTGGAAGGATTACTTCACAATGGTCAACCTGACAGAGATCATGAGACAGAAAGACGATCAAGCTTTTGCTGAACTCCTGAACCGCCTTCGAGTGAAGCTAAAGGGAGATTGTCTGAGTCATGAAGACAGGCAGTTGCTCACACAGGCAGTGGCTGATGGCAAGGATTGTCCAGCAGATGTGCTACACATCTACGCCACAAATAAAGAAGTCGACAATCACAATGCTGTTACTGTAGCCGCCCTCCACAAGAATGTTGTCGAGATTGCAGCCCAAGACTTCAGAAAAGATCCCAGAACAGGCTGCATGATGAACTTACTCTACAACTTTCAAGGAAGCAAAAGAGACTTGCCTGACAACATAATGGCTGCTCAAGGAGTACGCGTTATGTTGACCAGGAATCTCGATGTGGAGGATGGGATTGTTAATGGAACATTTGGAACAATCAAACACATTGTGATGAGTGAACGTGGCCCAAAAGCTGCAAGGCTGATTGGGCTGCGGCTGGACAATCCTACAGCAGGACAGAGATTCCGTAAAAAAATCCTGGGTCCCTCAGACGACTTGGTGTACATCGAGAGATCTGAGGAGAGCACGAGCAAGAAGGGAGTCATTCGACGTCAGTTTCCAATGAAGTTGGCCTTTGCATGTACTGCCCACAAAGTGCAAGGCATGACCATGACGTCGGCGGTCGTGTGCCTCAAACGTGTTTTCGAAAGAGGAATGGCTTATGTCGCTCTGAGCCGCACAACTTCCCTTCAAGGTCTCACCATTACAGACTTTGATGAGAAAAAGATATATGCTGATCCTGAAATCAAGAAGGCTCTGGAAAATATGAATCATGCATCTTTCCAGAGTGCCAGACCCCTGTTGACTCTTTTTAAATCAACGGACCAAACTCTAAAGACTTTGACAATCATCCACCACAACACACAAGGACTTCCATCTCATATTGCGGACCTGAAAGCACATCATGAACTCAGACTTGCAGATGTGTTGTGCCTCACAGAGACACATCTGTCAGGGTCCTCTGTGTCCCCAGTTTTCCAGCTGGAGGGATACGACATGTTCACACGCAGTAGACAGGTGTCATACAACACCTGTGTGGACATGGCAAAAAAAGATGGAGGTGGAGTTGCAGTGTACTGCAGAAGCGATGTTCAAACAGAGCCTCGCAGATACATGCAAGATGTCACTGATTTAGAGTTTGTTATTGTGAAAATTGAGGCTCCAGTCAAAGTGCTATTGGCGACTGTTTACAAACCGCCTAATTTCAGTTTGGCAAAATTTCTGCCAAACATGAAAAGCCTCTTGGACTCGCTGGAATTACTTAATCACCAGCCCATTGTTGTTTGTGGGGACTTTAATGAGGATCTCTTGTCAAAAGGAAAGAAAAGCATAAGAGATTTGTTCCAGTCCAGAGGTTACTCTCAGTTGATCACAGACTCCACAACTGAAAAGAACACCCTGATTGATCACATTTATATTTCACATCCTGATAAATGTCTTCACTCAGGTGTTCTGCAAACATATTACAGTTATCACAGTCCAGTTTATTGTACTTTGACTGACTAATAGCCTCTCCAGCCAACACATTGTGCCAAAAATGTGCTAATCATGTCTTCTATGATACGTTAAATCATGATGTTTTAGTTTCACATAATGGTTTTATGTGTTCTATTTATACTCTATTTATACTTATTTATAACCCTATTTATTGATCACAAATCATGCTGTGATTGCACATTGGGTGCATTTTAATTATTTGTTTCATGTTATTTATTTATCAATCAATCAATCAAATCATGCAGTGATTGCACATTGGGTGCATTTTAACTTTATTTATTTAATAGATTTATCAATCACATACACTGTGATTGCACATTGGGTGCATTTTAACTATTTAATGTTATTTATTCCAGCCAAGTGCTGGTGTGTACCTAATGGCTCTGGGTACAAAAATGGCTGTCTCTGGGTCCAGCCAAGTCCTGGCGTTTACGTACTGGCTCTGGTTACAAAAAAATGGCTGTCTCTGGGTGCAAATATGATATTTTTAACAGACCAATGCTGTCATTCTGGGTGCATTTTAACTTTATTTATTTCATGTTATTTATTTATTTTTATCAATGAAATCATGTTGGATTTATCAAATCACATACACTGTGATTGCACATTGGGTGCATTTTAACTTTATTTGTTTCATGTTATTTATTTATCAATCAATCAAATCATGTAGTGATTGAATATTGGGTGCATTTTAACTTTATTTAATGTTATTTATTCCAGCCAAGTGCTGGTGTGTACCTAATGGCTCTGGGTACAAAAAAATGGCTGTCTCTGGGTGCAAATATGATACGCTGTCATTCTGGGTGCTTTTTATTTAGTCTGAAATAGACTGGGTGCATTTTAACTTTATTTATTTCATGTTATTTATTTATCTTTTTATCAATGAAATCATGCTGGATTTATCAATCACATACGCTGTGATTGCACATTGGGTGCATTTTAACTTTATTTGTTTCACGTTATTTATTTATCAATCAAATCATGCAGTGATTGCACGTGGTGCATTTTAACTTTATTTAATGTTATTTATTCCAGCCAAGTGCTGGCGTGTACCTAATGGCTCTGGGTACAAAAAATGGCTGTCTCTGGGTGCAAATGTTAATTTTAAAACAACAATGCTGTCATCATTCTGGGTGCATTTTAACTTTATTTATTTCATGTTATTTATTTATCTATTTATCAATCATATCATGCTGTGATTGCACATTGGGTGCAATTATACTATTTATTTATTTATCTCACAAATTGTGCTGCCGTTCTGGGTGCATTTTGTTTCATGGCTTGTGTAATTGTTTTCATATACATGTGTCTAAGCATGTTCCCATCGAGCAGGCTCCATGGGTGCACGCTGTCTACATTTTAAATGTTAAGTGTGTCAACCAAAATTAAGGTACTCGACACACTAAACATGGTGTTATGTGTTGGCTGGAAATTTTCAGGTCATATGATGATCATTCTAATCAAGTTCAAGTCTGTATATATTGATGTATCTATTTATATATCTTTATGTATAAATGTATTTATTTATACGGGATCAGCAATATCTGAGACATTAAGATGATGAGGACAGTGCCAGTCTGTTGAAATGTAAGACAGAGAGCTCAGGACAGGAAGCTGCAGCAGCCTTCCTCACAGCTAGAAGAGGCAGGCTAAATAGGGACAGCAGTGGAGGAGGGCCAAGGACCAGGTAAAGGGAAACACAACATTAAGTTTAATGTGAAACATCAAAGTTCAAACATCAAGTTAATTTTTACCAACTTGCACTAGACCTTTTTTTTTCTTTTCTTTCAAGTGGATGATTTCAGTTCCCACTCTGAAGATGCAGACCAAGCCGCTGGTGACACCTCCTCCATCACAAAGTAAGTCTCTCTCTCTCTCTTAAAACAATTAAAACGCAATGTAACTTAACTTAAAGATGTACTCGGGTATTTAGTGCCCTGTACTGATGCCACACCTCTTCCTATCATGTATGCCTGCATGTCTGAGGGGAAGCCATGACAATGAAGCTGCAGATACCAAAGATGACAGCTGATCCAGGAAGAAGACCTCCAGAGGACTGCATGGGACTCTCACCAGTGACAACTCAACAAGAAGGGAGGGATATTTCATTATTTTTGTTAATTCACTGCAATTTTATTTTTTCAGTTTGTGATCAAATGTTTACCGAAGGCTTTGAAACCTGTGACTTATTAATGCCTTTGCCTTTTATCTTCCTGTAAGAGTGACAAGAGATCTAGGCAGAGGAATGCAAGAGGACCACAGCAGATTTCCAGAGGACTCCACAAAGGATAAAACATCCCATCAGATGATGAGTGAGCAACACTTTCCAATGTGTTTTACCGACTGTAGTGTGATCAAATGTTCTAGCAAGATTTGCTTTCCAGGAAGAAGACCTCCAGAGGACTGCATGGGACTCTCACCAGTAACAACTCAACAAGAAGGGAGGGATATTTCATTATTTTTGTTAATTCACTGCAATTTTTTTTTTTTCAGTTTATGATCAAATGTTTACCCAATGCTTTGAAACCTGTAACTTATTAATGCCTTTGCCTTTTATCTTCCTGTAAGAGTGACAGAAGATCTAGGCAGAGGAATGCAAGAGGACCACAGCAGATTTCCAGAGGACTCCACAAAGGATAAAACATCCCATCAGATGATGAGTGAGCAACACTTTCCAATGTGTTTTACCGACTGTAGTGTGATCAAATGTTCTAGCAAGATTTGCTTTAACTGTATTGTGTGCTTTATTAATCTAGAGAGGATGACAACAGATCCAGGAAGAACACCTCCAGAGGACCACGGCTAAAGACAGCAACCCAACAGACAAGTAAGACACATTTATGTGTGCACAGACACAATGCACACTTGTGCATTGTCATTGATTTCATGACGATGGTCAATGTTGGCTGTGTCTGTGTATCTCTGTGAATAAATGCTTAAACCCTTTGATAACTGTTACTGAACAATGTGTTAAAGATTTTAAGGAGGATGTCAACAGATCTTGGAAGACGAGGACCAAATATCAAGACAGCAAGTCAGCAGAAGAAAAGTAAGAGACATTTACACATGAGTACAAAACTGTACAGTATCTTGATTACTTTAACTTGACTTGATTTATGTTGGTGTCTTACAGATGGTTTTGTGTTTTCTTTATTTGCAGACAACATGGAAGATCATCACTGCCCTCTCATTGAACTCTACTCTGCCTGCGACCCTTTTCATCATATTTTTTGTAACCATCTCCCACATAGTTGATGTTGAAAGGGCATAGGTTGCTGTATAAATAAATACTTAAAAAAGGAATGTTTGTTGTAGGTGTGCTCCTTGTATACAGTATCATAATCTTACAGGTATTAATTGTTTGAAACCTCTGCAGAATCTCATGATGTACACACTCCGGTAGCGTCACCCGTGCACTTTCAAAATTTCCCATGAGGGAATTTTCTAGTTATTGTTGTTGTTGTTGTTGTTGTTGTTGTTGTTGTTATTATTATTATGTCATATTTCTACAACAAGAGCATCTTCATTTCTTTGAATTTTATATTTTTCTCCAGTCAAGAAGAGTTAAGAAACTTAGAAGGTTGAAGGCATAATCTGTAAGAACATCACTGGAAAAATAAGACAAAGAGGTTGCCCACGTAAGCTAACCTCTTTACAATAATCGTCAAGTTGAAAAATTAGATCTAGGCCTTCCCTCACAGTGTCCTCTGTCTGGTCCACACGGGGAGAAGCTAAAAATAACCTGGGAACTTACATCAATACGCATTGTCGGTAAGGCACGCTTCACAACAGGCAGACATTGTGTGTGTGTCTGTGTGCGTGTGTTTGTGTTTCTGTGTATGTGTTTGTTTCTGTGTGCGCATGTGTCGGTGTGTGTTTGTTTCTGTGTGCGCATGTGTCGGTGTGTGTTTGTGTGTGTCTGTTCGTGTTTCTGTGTGTGTGTGTGTGTGTCTGTGTGTGTGTGTGTGTGTGTGTGTGTGTGTGTGTGTGTGTGTGTGTGTGTGTGTGTGTGTGCGTGTGTGTTTGTTTGTTTCTGTGTGTGTCTGTGTGTTTGCTTCTGTGTGTGCGCGTGTATGTGTTTGTTAGTTTCTGTGTGTGTGTGTGTGTGTCTGTGTGTTGTGTGTGTGTGTGTGTGTGTGTGTGTGTGTGTGTGTGTGTGTGTGTGTGTGTGTGTGTGTGTGTGTGTGTGTGTGTGTGTGTGCGTGTGTGTGTGTGTCTGTCTACAGGCTCTAAAAGCTTAGTTTCCGTTGGGATCCTTTCCGATTTACAACGTTCCCTCTCTCCCTTCGCTGTGTTTGGCTGAAAGCATACTTCCTATAACCTCGCTCAAGGCTTTGGTCGTGGCACGCACACACACTGGATCTCACAGAGGAACGTCATATAATGGAGAGCACAACAATTTGTCAACTACTTTGCACTATTTTCCCTTACATAATTGAATCCGTTGACCATTCCAATCCCCACTTTAAGAGTAACCCTCAGGAAGTTACATCACCAGGCACCGTTTTAGCACCAGGGCTAAATGTGGCTCTGTCCCCGACAACAGAATCATGTGAATTACTCAATATGTGCAATTGCAGTTGTTGAGTAATTCAGGTAAAAAGTCACCGCTGCTTTGCAATATGTTCTGTGCATTTGTATGAGGCACTGTGACGCCTTGACTTATTGTTATTGTGATGGAGGGAGGACAAGAGTGCACAAGGTGAACTGAAGGCATCACCAGAGATGACCCATGTGTGTCCCTTCTGACTTCATCTTCATCACGTCACACTATCTCACTCTCTCTCTCTCTCTCTCTCTCTCTCTCCAACAAAGAATTCACTAGACAGACTGTTACATTCTGTAGTACTTTATAGTTTTTATGAGACCCCCACATACATACACACACACACACACACACACACACACACACGTCTCTCAAACAAACTTTTGAGAGATATTTTTTAGGTTATTTTTTTCAAACTCTCCTCCTTTGTTTCATACCATCAAATGCTGACTGTGTGACTCAAATCAAATAAACATATCGGCAAATATGGACCCATTTGATTTGTAGAGCTGGAAAGATCAAGGCATATTTTTCTTGGCAGAGAGCACACAAAAAGTTCTCCATATTTTCATTCTCACGCACACTCACACCACTATGATTGATCAGCAACATTTTTCCACACAAGATGGCACTTAAAAGCAAATCCCCCTTTGGGTGGGGATGAGTGTGTGTGTGTGTGTGTGTGTGTGGGTGGGTGTGTGTGTGTCTGTGCGTGCGTGTGTGTGTATGTGTGTGTGTGTCTCTGTGTGTGCGTGTGCGTGTGTGTGTATGTGTGTGTTTGTGTCTCTGTGTGTGCGTGTGCGTGTGTGTGTATGTGTGTGTTTGTGTCTCTGTGTGTGCGTGTGTGTGTGTGTGTGTGTCTGTGTGTGCGTGTGGGTGTGTGTTTGTGTCTCTGTGTGTGCGCGTGCGTGTGTGCGTGTGTGTGCGTGTGCATGTGTGCGTGTGTGTGTGCGTGTGCGTGCACGTGTGTGTGTGTGCGTGTGTGCGTGTGTGTGCGTGTGTATGTGTGTGTGTGTGCGTGTGTATGTGTGTGTGTGCGTGTGCGTGTGGCGGGGTACCTCTCTCCTGCACGTAGTAGGCCAGGTAGAGGTCCAGCTCCTTGACGGACACGGAGATGTGTCTGGGTTGGACACACAGGATGGGGTTGGAGCAGTGGCCTCCTTTCACCAGCCGCTCCCCGTCCGTGCTCTCCAGAGGGATGCCCTTGAAGAGGATCACCATCACCAGGTCCAGGCGCCACACCTTGAGGGGGGGGCGAGACGCGGTGGAAGGAGGGGTTACGCTACGGCTACGCCCGGCCGCGCTGCATCCACACGTCCGTGTGTTTGACTGACATTGTTACACGCGTGTTGTTGTTGTTGTCGCGGGGGGGTCGGATTGCTTTTATGTGCTTTGCGTCTGGAAATGCGTACCAAACTGCACGTTACATGAACCACTCAAGGCAAAGTGCACTGAACTTAAACCGACGTGGGCGCGGCGATGGGCAGACAACTCTGGCTCGTCGAGTGTGAAATACAAACCTTGTCTGCTTGTCGGAGACAGTCTATGCGCCTCATCTTTCCCTTCTGGTCGGGGTTGGACAGCACACAGCACGCCGGCTTCTTGCCCGTGATGGACAGGACAAAGTTCTCCCGGCACTCTGGCCGAATGTCTTTCCGCAGCTTGGCCAGGAGACGGCTGGCCCACTTCTGCTTCACCTGGACGAGAGACAACAACACGGTGAACGAGCCAACGATAAGTACTTCAATAGTTCAATACGTCTAACCACACACTCCACTGTGAGCTTGACAGCTGCCGGGTACAGCATTGATACAAAAGGTGTAAAACCTCCGGCATTGGATTTATACATAAGACTT
>JAXIVH010001025.1:25000-27500 GCA_036785325.1 Urophycis tenuis | reverse complement strand
TTAAGCTCCACTCCGCTGGCGAAGCCTGGCTGACATTTCTTAATTTATTCCATTCAGGATTCTAACATTTAATTAGGCCACTCCAAATCCCTCCACACTCCAGCTTTATTACCCCCCCCCCACCAAAAAAAAAAAACGAAAAAAAACTTTTTTTTAATATTTGTCATATTTCGCTCCGCAATTTTTTTTCTTTTCTTTCTTTTTTTCCGCCCGCCGGCTTACTCGGCCTGTCCCCGTTTCCTCGTCATGATCTGGCATTTAACGCCCGCCCCCGCGGTCAGCTCCCTAGCGGCCTCCGTCCCCCCCCGCAATCCTATTAACGATGTGATCAGAGTCGACCCCTATCGAGAGCGGGGGGGGAAATCAAAGAAATGGCCGGACCTGCGAACCGCCGAAAGAATGACCAGCTGACCAAGCTGACCACTGACCAGCTGACCACTGACCAGCCTCGCCGCTCGGCCCGGCTGACTCGGTCCCGGGGTCCTGAGGCCCGCCTTGGTGCGTGTCGAAATGCTGGGAGTCGAACCGTTGAACCAACGACCGGCTGGCGTCGTTGAATGCGTGTTTGTTAACATGTTTGTTTTAACGACAACACATTAAGACCCCCCACCCCCCCCCCCCCCCCCCCCCCCCCCCCCCCCCCGGACGACATAAGGAAAAGTCAGAGCACTTTTCTTTGTCTCTGTGTTTTGAGATTTATGTTTGTTCTGTTTCTGAGGCTTTTGTGAAAGGCTAACGTGTGTGTGTGTGTGTGTGTGTGTGCGCCTTTGTATGTATGTGTGTGTATGTGCGTGTGTGTGCACAAACATGTGTGTTTTAGGTGGGTTTTTCATTTTTTTCTCTCTTCTCGCTACGAGACAGGCAGGATGTTCAGCCCCACCATAAGAACCCTCCACAACTTTCTGTGCCTGCCGGCGAATGTGTAGAATGTTTAGAGAGGAAATGGCAGTTTTCTAGCAAAGCGTCTGACAAGGCAAAAATCTTTTACACGTTTTCCATTAGCACAGCGGGACATTCACTAGGGCTTAAGTACTTGGCTATGGGGGCCCTCGCTGGGATCCCATGTAGTAGCCGGGGCCCGTTGGATGCAATCGCTTGTTTACGAGAGTTGAAATTCATCGCTGGCGCCGGGCTCAGTGGAGTGAATTACTTTTTTTTTTCTTCTTTTTTTTTTTCTTCTGAAGCTCGAGCGAGGAGCTCTGGTTGCAGTATTGATTTGTGTTAGCTTTGGTTATGAAGCCCATCACAAGGATCTCAATTGATTGTGAGACTCGGCTTTAGATGAACCGCGGGCAAAGCCACCGCCGCCGCCGCCGCCGCCACAAGCAACGCGTTCTTGCCGCGTCGAAGAGCCGCGTGACCCCGTAACATAACACAAAGACGTGGGTTCGAGATTTCACAATGAAAAAAAAAATAAATAAAGAGACCCCAGTTCCGCTCGTTCCTCTGATCAGGCCCACGCGCCGTGCCCTCATAAGGTACTTGTCTACGACAATAACAACAAAGGAGAATGAAAAAAGATCCAAGGAAGGGAAGTGGGAAGCCCGGAGGGTGCATCAGTGAGTATTAGTGCACATGAGTACACAAGTAATTCCTCTCTTTGTTCAATCAGCCTGCTCTTCCTGTGGACGCTGGCTGGCGGCAGCCAGCAGGACAGCGTTGTCCTCCACACACGTCCCCCTAGACGCCTCTCATGAACAGACACGCACAGACGCACGCACACACACGCACACAGACACACACACCCCAACACCACTTACATCCATATGTCATCCACATTCATTATTAGATGTGCCTTCAGTCATTCAGACCTTTTAATGTTACCCTATGATTAGTACCCCTTCCTCTCATCCTCTCTGAGACAAGAGTCTCTCGCTCTCCCTCTCTCTCTCCCTGTGTCTCTCTCTCTTTCTCTCTCTCTCTCTCTAGTCTCTCTCTCTCTCTCTCTAGTCTATCTCTGTCTGTTTCTCTTTCTCTCTCTCTCTCTCTCTCTCTCTCTCTCTCTCTCTCTCTCTCTCTTTAGTCTATCTCTGTCTGTTTCTCTTTCTCTCTCTCTCTCTGTCTGTTTCTCTCTTTCTCTCTCTCTCTCTCTCTCTCTCTCTCTCTCTCTCTCTCTCTCTCTTCTCTCTCTCTCTCTCTCTCTCTCTCTCTCTCTCTCTACTCTCTCTCTCTCCGTCTCTACGGTCCTCCATAGGAAAGGCAGACGTGTCCTGGGTTCCACCGCAGGGCCCGGCTTCTCCCCCCCCTCCCCCGATCAGACTTTCCTACCACACAATGCGGGCGCCAGGCCAAAGCCGTTCATTACCGCCACGCCAGCCCGGGCAGCCAGCGCACGAGGTAACTGCTGCTGCTGATCCCATCCATGGGTGAATCCCGGCCTCCGAGCCTGGTAATCCACCAGGACCCGGGCCAAGTCGGCGCCGTCTGCCGCGCACGGTTCGTCCCAGCCCGGCCCCGGCCCCGGCCCCGGCCCCGGCTCGGCCCGACGGAGGAGGACGGT
>JAXIVH010001025.1:7500-10000 GCA_036785325.1 Urophycis tenuis | reverse complement strand
CGACCCTACGGTGAGGGTGGACGACCGCTCGACCCCACTGAGCCACCGGCGCCGGACCTCTGCGGCCGGCGCCGGTGGCTCAGTGAGAGCAGGAGGGCCCGGCTCGCAACACGCGTCCAGAGGTACACACAGCTGCTGGAACTCCCGACCAGAGAGAGAGAGAGAGAGAGAGAGAGAGCGCCTCTCTTTGTGGCGCCCGCTTAGCCGCCATTGTTTCGCCGCTTTGGGTTTTGCGGTCGACACCGCGAGACCTGGCCTGGGGATTGTCCCATTCAGTGGCCCGCTTAAGAGGATTTCATTCCTGAGCCGGAGAGCAGAGTAAACATGCACGGCTCGCTTTAGAAACTCGTTTTTTTTTTTTTCTTCTTTTTTTCTTTTTATACCGTTGCCGAGCGTTGTTCGGCCGTAAACGTTTAGGGTTGTAGATCTCTCATTAGATCCGACATACGGTATAACGTAATCATTATTATTATTTCCATTTACCCACACTTAACAGCCAATGTAAGCCTCGCACTGTTGATGTGGGCCTGTTAGAATGTGCATAAGCGATATCATGTCAGTGGAATTAGTTAAAAAAAAAAAAAAACGCCATTGACGTCAGGTCTTGGTACATGAAATGTGAGAATATCTGCAGTTGACTGCATGTGCTCTCAGAGACTTTTAGACCACTCCCACTCTCATTTCTGACCAATCAGGGCAGCTCTTCTCTGATTATTTTGAGGAATCTATTTTGCAGTAGCATTTAGCTTAGCTCCACCACAGGTATGTGAACGCATCATCGCTGCAGAGAAACGTAGGGTGGGAGAGAGATTTTTTATTGAGGAGGGGGGGATGTTTATTTTGCTGTTTATCTTCTGCTCTCTTTCCAGCTCTCAAATCCTGCCTGCAGCAGCCTATGTAACCTGTTTGATTTGGTTATTATAATGCATGAGATTTAGGTGTTTTTTTTTTTTTTTAAACCCCTGATTGTTTAACTGAGAGCATTTTAGTCGACTCAGATTGACTCAGAGCTATCCGAGGCATGCAGAACCCTGTGGTGCTGCCTGCCAGTATCCCTCTTTCTCTGAAGCATTTCCCCCTCCACCCTACTCTACTGTACACTTTGTATATATATATATATATATATATATATATATATATATATATATTACACAAAACAAGAGCCTTGTCCTTGTCCCGTTGTATGCTAACTGTGTCACGTACACACCGTACTGTACTGTATGTGGGCTCCCGCTGCAAAAAAAACAAATTTCACCTCGGCAACAACGCCAACGTTGAACTTTGAACCTTGAAACTGAGCGCGGTGCGGTGAGCACAGTAACGCTGAGGATTCTGGGGGGGAAGAAGGGACACACGTAAGCCAAACACCTCGGGGTTGGGGGCGTGAGGTCTGGGAACAATCCTCAGCGCTCCAAGATCTCAGGACTGAGCCGTTGGATTGAGAGTTGGACTCACTTCCTGCAGGTCTGGAGGCCGCCCCCCCCCCCCCCCCCCCCCCCCCCCCCACTAGATAATTGCAGATGTCCTTGACGCCCTCATTCACATAAAAGGGAGCCCAGGTCTCTAGCTCCATCCCAAATGTCCTTGACCCCCCGGGTCACCGACTAATTACAATACTTCCCCCGGGGGCTCCAGCCTCCAAATTGATAATTTTAGAAGGCCCTTAATGCCCTGATTAATAAAAAAAAAAAAAAGACCAGACGTCTCCATCTCACCGCCGTCACACGCGCGCCCCCCGTGACTGCTGTGTTCAACACGCCAGCCGCCTGGTTTCAGGGGTGGCAGTGGCCATATCCATCGCCATGGCAACAAGGCAACACTTAGAAGCACGTTGCATGAACTCACAAAACTCCAACGTCTAATATATATATATATATATATATATATATATATATATATATATATATATATGTATGTATATATTCACCGAGCAAAGTCGACGAGACTGAAATGCGCATTTCTCGCTCGAAATGTTACCAACAACATCGAAACGTCTTCGTCTCGAGACGTCGCATTTTCCACCGAGAATAGGATGTGCGCGAGCCAACAAAAGGACTTCAACGCACACGCCGCGCCATGGGGACTGAGGGGGCGGGCTTTTGTTGTCGTCATACCGGCGAGCGGCCTGCTCTGCCCTTTAGGCCGCAGAACGGGCGTGGCGTGGCGTGGCGTGGCGTGGCGTGCCAGCCCCAGCCCCCATGGACCTGACCGTCTTCGGCCGTGCGTCTTATCACGCCGTATAGGCGTCCCGCGCGTTGAAATGTCGACGCGCGTCAGGGGAGGGCAGTCTGAGCGGGATAAAACTAATTTAGCCTCTCCTCCTCTCCGCCCCCGCTGCGGTCCTCAGGCAGGGCGCCCCGGGGCCCCGCCAGGGCCAGCGGCTAAGCTTCTTACCTACGGGATTATTGGCAACCCGGAGCGCCCTGCGGATCTATTCCTCTCGATGATGCGTTATTAACATGCCGGGGAAATGAGACCAGCTGTTCCAGAGGGCGGAGGG
>JAXIVH010001024.1:32500-34427 GCA_036785325.1 Urophycis tenuis | reverse complement strand
AGCGATCATCCATCCATGAACGTGTGAAAGGTCAAGGCCATATGATGTAACCTCTGGCATATGAGTAAGACCTCCTTTGTCATGGTTCAAGTCACTTGTTTAAGATGATGGGCAAGAGGGCCGCCATGTTCCAAGATAAGCAACGTCTTTCAGCCATCAATCTGATGTAGTCAAAGTTCAAAGGTAGGGTGCTGGGCAGAGGAAAGCATTCATACATTCATACATATTTGTGGTTTGTGTGTGTGTGTGTGTGTGTGTGTGTGTGTGTGTGTGTGTGTGCGTGTGTGTGTGTGTGTGCCTGGCGGAGTGCATAAGTATGTGTGTACATTGTTATTGTTGTTATTGTGGATTGCTGTTGTTCAGCAGAATGGCATAGGTTACTGCTGCAATATGATTTTTTTGTATCTTGTTGTTTTGTATCTCGTTTGTGTCTTGTGGCCGACTTATAATCGTTTGTTATTGCGTACAATAACTCAGTTATTCAGTTCTCTATGTTGCCACTACGAATGGGTCTATAGAAAAAAGACGTCACCTGTTTGCTGCCAACAGGATTTCAAAGCTGCGGGTGGCCAACCAGCGTGAAGGACCAGAGAGCTAAGTGGCTCTGACTGCCTTGATGAACTCAATGGAAAACCAAGAAGAAATAGCCTTCCTATGATCATCCGCGCGTCATATAATGTTTCAGTGGACGCCCCTCCCACTGTCTCTTTTTCCCCCCTCACTCAACCTCTCTTTTGACTCACAGAGGCGGTTCACAACTCGCGCTCGGACCGTGGAAAATACAGGCAGAAGATGGCTGACTTAGCCGGGCTCTGCAAGCCCTCAGCGGCATCACCAGCTTCACACGGGCCGTGGCAGAGCGACAAGACATCCAGCGTTTGGCAACTGTGAACGCCGCCCCTCCTCGCAGCCTACTATACGGTCCTATACTCCAATTTTGAGTATAGCACCACAAATATTGACAGAAGTATTACAAAAATGGCTGAAATGGAAAAAGAGGGCAGACCTCCGGAAAATAAAAGAAGCAGAAAACCAGCTCATCCAGTCAAAAGGGAAATAAATGAAGAAATGAAGGTAAAGGGTTGCCTGGTTGCATGATTACGCATGTAAGCAGCGGTTGTGAGAGAGCATGCATGTCTTGAAGCATTATTGCTCTCAGTGGAATTGCAAGGTTATCTGAGTTTCATGTTATTTAATGCCGCACAAAGTAAACATTTTATTGAGCCTTTAATTAAGTTACATTGTCACAAAAAATCATAGTCTCGCTCTCAACCAAAAATGCGATGCACAATGGACGCACAATGGTTCGCGTTCGTGGCTACTATTCTACTTTTAAGTTTATTTTGTGAAACATTGCCTATTGTAATGTGTGCATGTGTTGCTCGGTTATAACATAGCCATTCGTGTGCAGTCCTTTAATGGCATGCCTGAAGTTAATGGAAAATCCAGTGCGTCAGTGAAGGCGTCAACAGTGTCCCTACTATTACTAGTAGACACAACGCCCCCCCCACACCCCCCACCCCTTGACTGGAGCAAGCAAAGCAGCACACAAAAAAGGGGGAATACACTAACGCAATGTTTGGTGAGGAAACATACACATATTATCAATGCTTTCGTAGCGCGTTTGAGGTTGATGTGGTGGAAATGCACTGTGTTGTCTGAGACGCACAGCTGGGGGGGGGGGGGGGGGGGGGGAGGGGGGGGGAAAGGGATATAGTAGCACGGCAGAGGCGTGTGTTCCAGATGTGCGTCTGATACGAGCTTCACGCGCGCCACAACAGCACATTGTCTGTCCCCGCCTGGCTGTATAGGGATAAACATGATCGATACAATCACCAAAGACCCGCTGTTTCTGTTTGTGTGTGGGGGGCGTTTTGTAGTCGTGCATTTTGATATCCGAGCCATGTGCCTCCGCGCAGTTCATTCG
>JAXIVH010001024.1:25000-27500 GCA_036785325.1 Urophycis tenuis | reverse complement strand
TGTTAATTAAAAGTGACATAGCGTTGTTGAGTCAGTGAAATAGCCTATTGTTTGCTGGCTGTGGACAAAGATGGACCAAGTCTTATTGAAACCAAAGGCTTGCTGCCAAATGTGGAAGTAGAATATTGTGCCTTGTTGTGTCACTGTAATAGATTCACTCTTCACACCATTTCATAAAACTAACAATTACAGAAATTGAATTTACTTCCCTCACAGTAAATCATTTTCTTTTTTTTTCCCCCTGTCGACTTCAATATAATGTGTACGTGTGTGTGTGTGTGTGTGTGTGTGTGTGTGTGTGTGTGTGTGTGTGTGTGTGTGTGTGTGTGTGTGTGTGCGTGCGTGCGTGCACACGCCTGCACCTGAACTCATGTGCATGTCAACCCTCCTGTTTTCTATAATTTAATATTCTCTGCTAACCGTTTAAATTTCACATTTAGCAGCTTGATAGAGCACCACATGACTCGCAGGCGTCATGGCAACGTGATACCATAAAGAATGGAGTCAATTAAGACGGGTGACAAATTAATAGTTTTCTTGCTGAAAAGCAGTACAGTACCAGGGGGGCACTTTATCGAATATGAAATATATCCAGTTGCCACTGCATCATCACAGATACAGTATGCTTTTTGCGTGATGTCTCTGGGATTTGTCCTGGTCTGTGTCTTTACATGTTGTGAGTTATATATATGATACGATAGATATATGTGTTCTGTCTGTTTATTTGTCTGATTGTTCGTCATTCATTTCATCTGTGCTATATGCCTGGCATGTAGCATATTTGACAATAAAGTTACTTGAATATTGATAAATATTACTGTTGATATTACGGTCTAATGTAATCTGCTGTCTAATGTAAAGTCTAACTGTAACTGTAATCCTGTGATCCGTCCCAATCGTGGGGGTTGTGCAAACGAGCAGTGGCTTTGAGTCACGTTAAGGCTCCGGGGATCTGGGCCTGTGGGCGCGCTCCGGTTGTCCTAGAATCTGATGCGCGCCCGCTCCGCGCGCTCGTGTTGGATTTGCTATGCAAACCTTATCAGGTGTGTTCACTTAGGTTGCCGCGGTTCTTCCGAAGCCTCCCTGTGTTTAGTCAGCCGTTTAATGTGCTCTGATGGGGCTCACTCTTCTCCCCGTTCCAATGGGATCCACCTCCTTTATTGTATCTGCACGGGGACTGAGTTGGAGAAGATTGTTTTCCAGGGTTTATTTCCATATTAGGAAGGCAAGGGGGGGGGAAAACACAAAGCGATAACAGTGATGTCGAGAGCCTATTTTGTTTAGATTGAGTATAAGCAGAGTGGTATGTAATTTAATAAATTGTATTATTTACTTTTTTTATGAGTTATTCGGCTTTTTATGACTTTGTACATTAAACTCAAAGCAAACCAATTTGAGAAATCGACTACTTTTTCAGACTTTATTTTTGTGTTACATTAGCAGCACAAGCGATTCCTCCCATTACAAATAACGCTGCAAAATGCTCTTTTATTGCCTTGTTTTCATTTAGCAAGCGTACTTTATCTGTTCAGTGTTTGACTTATTTTCCTTAAACAAGGTCAAGGGAAGAGCATTGACAAACACAATGTTACTAGTCGCCTACCTTCCGCTCTATCCCACGTACCCCTGCGTTGCAATAAACAGCGTCTTGGACTTATCTCACTTTGACAATGTCAACGTTATTTGGCATTCAGCTCAGTTCTATGCCTACACATCCAAGCAGCATGCCATGTTCTTGCTCCTCTTTCTCTGGCCTCCGTCTTATTTTCTTGTTTGCTTTGTGTTGCGCGTTTGTCTGTGTGTGGCAGAGCTTCGCGGAGAACACCATGAACGAGCTGCTGGGCTGGTACGGCTACGACAAGGTGGAGCTGAGGGATGGGGAGAACGTGGAGGGCGTGGACAACAACCCACAGCACGTCTCTGTGCTTAAAGGTGTGTATAGAAGGGAGCGCCTTATCAACACACTCGGTGCAAACTACTCTCTGACACCTGGACTGCAAGTAAAACGGGGGGTTTTGAAGATCCTGTGCATTGTTGAGTCTCTGTGTGTGTGTGTGTGTGTGTTGTTTTATTATGTGCCTTTTTCAGACTCTGCAATTAAAGAAAAAAAAAAAACCCAACAACAACACAGCAGCCTCTTTGGGAATGCTATTTCCCATCAGAGATAATGGTAGTGGTGTGTGTGGAAAAGTCTCAGTCATTGTTGCATGGGCCCCGCACACACAAAGGCCTCCCCAAATGCACACTGGCACGTGACGCACGCACACCATCCACCTGTGTCAGCGCGCGTCTGTGAGTGTGTCGACGCGCGCCTGGTTTTTCCAATGTACTCAAAGGAAAACCAGCCGGCCTGTTTGTGCCAGACGTCCGATAGACACTTCTGTCTTTGCAATGAGGGGCGGGGCTATATTGCCGGAACGTTCCATGGACCGCACCTGGTCACTCAAAACTGTAACTGTAACATGTAACGCATGCATGTTTTCGACCCACACACTTGAGT
>JAXIVH010001024.1:0-10000 GCA_036785325.1 Urophycis tenuis | reverse complement strand
TGTATTAATTCAAGTTATGTGCACGTTTCTATTTGTTGTTTGTGGATCTTTGATTTCTCATCTCCATCCATCTTTGATATGATTTGTTTTATGTGTGCTCAATTCACTAGCTGCGACAAATGTCGATCAAGTCACATCTTAAGTTACCATCAAGTACTGACCCTGTAGACACTGACTCTACTTCACTCGACCGACCTCTGTTGCTTCACATATCCCGCAGGCCCTCCAAACAACAACAATACTTTGCCAAATCAATCGTAACACATACAAAATACACAAATTACAACTGGCAACATTTAGTATATTACATTTAACGTAACATGATGAGGGAATAGGAGATATGAGCGAGAGAAGGACAGAGTATGAGAGAGAGAGAGCGAGATAGAGAGGCAGAGAGAGAGGGGGAGTGCATGCTAGGCTTTGTGTTGACTCCCAGGGTCTCTCAGGGAGAGAGAGAGAGAGAGAGAGAGAGAGAGAGAGAAAGAGGGAGAGAGAGAGAGAGCGAAAAGGAGATGAGAGACAGAGCGAGAGAGAACCTATCCCTGTATATTTTGAGGGTGAGGGCACCCAGTGGGACCCCTACAGGCCTCCAACAGACCAGTGTTCTTTGGAGGATGACTCAACTTTTTTTTCACACTGTTGTGGTCGAAGAGCGCATAAATCAGATTGCATAAGTGAGTCACAGTAGACGACGCACACAGAGTCACTAAGGCATTGATGCATGGATTCACAATTATACCTTTGGTAAAACACGGCGTGTCAGGGGTCTACTTTCCAGACCATCCATTTTCTTTTGTAATGTTTCTATTAAGTTTCAAATGAGAAGACACAGCGTCCTCCAAATGCCATGCAGGGGGTCCGCCCCTCATTTGTGCGTGCGTGAGTCTTTCCAATAGACACAAAGCCAGGACTCATGACCCCCCCCCCCCCTGAAGTTTCCCCTTCATGTCTGCGGGGGTTCAAACCAGAGGCCCCCGATTGGCCGCTGTGCACCGACGTGACAGGAACTTGTCGGGGAGCCGCTAAAAGTTGCGGTTAAACAATCGGTTGAGACTACTGGCACCGGCGGCTGATTGGTTCGTTGACCGCGCAGGAAATAAATGACCATAATTACATTTAACTGCAAACATCTGTGTGAGGGGGGGGGGGGGTTGGGGGGGAGGGGGAGTGAAGAAAAAAAGAGAAACACAACTCCATTAGGGTAATGCGTAGTGAGATTTCACTCACGGTATGAAAAAAAAAAAGGAATTAAGAAAAAAACAGAAAAGTCCTTAAGTGCTCCCCATCTGTCTTTCTGAGTTGTGGAAGATTTGAGCACATTTATTATTCAACATATCTCAGCGCCTGCCCATCTTAACTTGCCAAGTTTTTTTTTTTTTTAACTTTAAGTTTGTCGTGATTGATTGAATTAGCCGGGATCAAATGGGCAGTGAAGAATAAGGGGGGAGGGGGGGGGGGGGGAGAGAGGGGGGGTCTGTGACCTGATGTTCAAGCATGTGTGTTCTGGCCAAAGGGCTGCTGCTCTACAGTCTGGTCTCGTACCTCTGCACCCTGCACTATATATTATATATACAGTATATATTATTTGCTGTTATATGTTTGTATTATTCATATTCTTTAGGCAGCCACTGTGTATGTCCATTCATTACATCGTCCAATCCATTTTTAAGCCCTTCGGTTTTTTTTTTTGGTCCTAATTGTCCACATTCATTTATGCAACCTCATTGATGCTGTAACTGTCTTTCCCACATTTATTTCAATCAATAATGTGGGCAACATAGATACAGACCCTCAGTGTATCAAACAAGCTAGTGTCTAGAATGACGCATTGTGTTAAATCCTTATATATTATATCCCTATCTGTAGTGACACTACTCTTACTTATGAGGATAGCATGGATGTAAACAGTTGTTTTTTTTTAAACGGTTTACCAAAGTTAATTTCAGATCCAGTTTGCTCACAACAGAGACCGTATCATGGATTTAACCGAGCATCCCCCCTCACCCCCCCCCCCCCCCCCCTCCCCTCGCCTTTACTCAATTGCGCTCCATAATAATGTCGCCATGTGGTCTCCAAGTGAGCTTAAACTCCTTCCGGCCGCATCCTGCGGCAACTCAATAACACGCGGCGGGGGGATTTAAGGGTCCGCATGATGGATGGATGTCGTTGGGGCTTCTGACACCTGATTAATGCCTTAATTATCTCCAGTGAGGACCTGCCACTCCTCCTGCTTGGGGGGGGGGGGGGGGGGGGGGGGGGGTTGACAGAGTGAGCTGTGTGTGGCCTAACGAGTGATGCCTTGTTCAGGGGGGGGGGATGGGGGTGGGGGGTGGGGGGTGAGGGGCAGATATATCTCCCTCGTCATCGTGGCCGCGTTCATTTCCTCTCCTGAGAGGAACACAAAAAAGCACAAAAATAAACGGCAGTCTTATCGTTGTTTTAGTTGTATTTGTATTTTTTTTTTTAAATCTTCCCTGTTGTGGGAAATGGTCGACCCCCACCCGGATGGGGGAGTGCGGGTGAGGCGGGCGGGTGAGGGTGGGTGAGGGTGGGGGGGAGGTCTCTCTGCCGCTGCGGCAGTGAGCGGGGACAGACACCTTGGCGTGGGGAGTTAATCTACTGTCGTCTGTCTGGGCGGAGGGCACCGTGTGCTGTCTTTTGTGTGGCTTACAACAGCGCAGTGACAGTGGAGTCTGTGTTGAGGGCTGGAGGGCGATACAACATGAGCACAACAGCAGTGGGTAGTTAGAGAGTAGTAGTAGTAGTAGTAGTAAGAGCGCCCAATTCATTAGCTTCTTCTGTTTTTACTGTAAGAGCATCGCGGAGCTTCTCGCCAACTCGCGTGTATCGTGTGTCCCGTTTGTCTCCGCAAATGAAGTCGTCGCACAAAACATTCTCGATGTTAAGGAAAGGCATAAAAAAAAAAAAAAAAAAAAATGGCGCCCACACTTTCTTGGTTGAATGTGTTGGGGGTAAACGAGGACTGAATGGGAGTCTTTAATATTATAGATTGCACGAAACAGTACACAGTAGAAATAAAAATTCCAGGTGGAACCTCAATCATTTCCTCCAGAATTTTTGGAAATGCATCCGCAGGGCTTGAGGAAATATGAATAGAACCATAATGAATACACATTTTCTGTATATGAATAGTCTAGACTATTCGTAGTATGAATAGTCTGTATTGCTTTACTTAATTTCCGGATCTTTTTTTACACAAGAGTTTCCCCCATATGGCCACATTTATTTACAGAATATAAACGCCTACATATAGTGAGTTGTTCTGCTACACACATGAATATGAGACAAATGCATTGCTGAATGAAACCAGATAGACAGTGTTAGGACGTTACAGCCATTGGATGGAACCAGTAAATCACAGGACCATGAAACCATTACTGCACAGCTATTTTATGCCTTTGGTGATTGCTGCTATGGAGTAAACCACAAAGTGTTTGCTTATATTGCGAACAGAAGGTGTTAAAAAAACATTTCTTATTATGGCAGAAACTTATTTAAAGTTAAAGCACAGACAAAGTGACTCTACAGAAACTGGTTGAAAGTTGAACACAATTGTATGGTTACAATGGATGATTAACGCTCTGTAAAAAAAAACAAAAGCAAAACTTTGAACAGTACACATCCACACAAACATCACGCATATATTGTCCGTTTTTTTTTATAAACAATCTGTTTTCTTTCGAAAACAATAAAATCTTTGCCTCTTATGTGTTTATCTCCAGATGGTTTGCGGGCTGTGCTTTAAAGTAATGCTTTTGAGTTGCCCAAAATTGTATTCGATCTCATCAACAACATATTGTCACTCCCTTGCATGCAGGATGAGACGTACTTAGGGGATGTTTGTCTCATTTGTGTTTTCTGCTGCAGGTGTGCGACTGGTGCAAACACATTCGCCACACAAAGGAGTACTTGGACTTTGGGGCCGGGGAACGGAGGCTGCAGTTCTGCAGTGCCAAATGCCTCAACCAGTACAAGATGGACATTTTCTACAAGGAGACCCAGGCCGCCCTCCCCGGCGCACTGTACAACCCAGGCCACGGCGTCTCCTGCGAGGGCAAGGCCGAGTGCAGCGGCGGCGGCGGCGGCGGGGTGCAGCTGCTCACGCCGGAGTCCTGGGGGGCCCCGATGACGGACCTCCGCCGCAAAGCCCCGTCGCCGGGCGGCCCCGCCACCAGCTCCGCCCTGGCCCCCTCCACCTCCTCCACCGCCTCCCCCTCCGACCCCGGCGGCCTCTGCTCCCCGTCGTCCTCCGCCTCGGCCAAGGTCCCCACGCCGCGCCCCCACGAGGGCCCCGCGCTGCCCCCTCCCCCCCACGGCCCCGGCCTCCACGGGCCCATGGGCGTGTCGTCCGGCAGCCCCCCCATGGTGATGACCCCGCGGGGCCCCGTGCCGCTGCCGCTGTTCATGGAGCATCAGATGATGCAGCAGATCCGCCCGCCGTTCCTGCGGCCCTCCGCCGGCGCCAACAGCCCGCTGTCGAACCCCATGATCCCCGGGATCGGCCCGCCGCCGCCTCCCCCTCGGACCTTCGGCCCGCCCTCCAGCCCCATGCACAGGCCCATGCTCTCTCCCCACGTCCACCCCTCGGCCAACCACAACCCCGGCCTCCTCCCGCCCCACCCCGGCCTGGGTTTGCCCGGCATGCCCCCGTTCCCCCCGGTCAACATGATGCCCAACGGGCCCATTCCCATGCCCCCGATGATGAACTTCGGCATGCCGTCGCTGGCTCCGCTGGTGCCCCCGCCCACCATCCTGGTGCCGTACCCCGTCATCGTGCCACTGCCGGTCCCCATCCCCATCCCCATCCCCATCCCCTACAGCGGTAAGTTCTACAGGGACAAGCCGGACTGCGGCGGCCCCGTCCCCTGCGCGTCCGAGTCCTCGGAGGCCTCCGACTCCCGGCCCCACTCCCCCGGCGGCTCGCTGGGCGGCGACAGGGCGGACCACAAAGCGGGGAGAACCGGCCCGCTGTCCCTCTCCCCCGGCTACAGCCCCGGCCAGTTAAACAGCGGCTCGGACAGGGGCAGAGCGACGGTGGTGGACCTGACGGTAAAGACAGAGGACGGCCCAAGGAGTCTGTGTTTATCAAGCGGGGCCGAGGTAATGGACGGTGTGATCGATTTAACCGTGGGCCATCGCTCGGGCCAACAGCCTGTCATACAAAAGACGTTACCTGGGGTTCAGGTCAAAGTAGAAAGGGTCGAGGTGGACGTGAAGTCTCCGCACGTCGCCGGAGCGGGGAGGGATGGGGGAGACTTAATGGACGGGAGGGCCAGGACTCTCTCGCAGGGCCCGGCCGGCGCTAAGGAGCGCGCGGAGGAGGCCACCGTTTCAAAAACGCCGGCGCCCACCGGCCCGCCCAGCGGCGCCGGGCCCGCCGTGGCCGTGAGCCAGCCCTGTGACCCCGGCGCTCCCGGCGGCGTTCCCAGCTTCCCCGGCCGACCAGCATCCCCCGGCAGGGACCCGCGGACACTGCCCCCCCAACCGCCCCCGTCCCAGGTCCCCGTCGCCCCCGTCGCCCCGCGCAACGTCATCGTCAACGGCACCGGGTGGCACCCGCCGCCCCCGCCCGCCGCGTCCGAGTCCTGCTCGGACCGCGTCAAAGACGGCGTGTCATCCGGGGAAGGGGCGGCGGCGGCGGCGGGAGGGCCGGGCCAAGGCGAGGGGACGACGCGGCCCGCCAACGGGGAACTGGAGAGGGAGGCGCTGAAGGAGAACAGCTGCTCGGTGGCGCCCTGGGAGCTGGGCGCGCGGCGCCCGGCGGAGGAGACGGCGGCGGCCACGGGGGAAGGCAAGCCCGACCCGGACTGCGGTCTCGACGAAGGCGAGAATCCCTTCTCCCTGCCGCTGCTGCCCCCTGGTGGCTGCGTGGTCATCCAACCCGTGCCAAAGGCTGACGCCGACAAGACGGCCATACTCTCCTGCTCCATCAGCACGCCCCTGCTGTCTGCCACCGGGAGCGCTGACCTTGAGCCGCCACTGAAGAGGAGGTGCCTGCGGATCCGCAATCAGAACAAATGAGGTGAGGATGTGGGGCTGAGGCGGCCGGCTTGCACAACCCTACACCACCCAGCAACATACGTAATACATGCATGTTTTTTTTTAAAAACAATTCATCACACACCTTATATATGTGTACGATTCATTTTCTTGAACGACATGAAAGACCCCTACGGATTTTCTGATTACTTTGGGACAACATGTGTGGTTTTGAAATTGGGGTCGAACTTGAATGCAGCCAGGAGAACGCACAGTGTGTGGTGGCTAAAACAAAATGTTCCCTCTCCATTGTGTCTCAGGTCTACGCTCCGAGGAATGAAGTGCCATCAACCAGCCTTGTGCTCGCTCCTGAAGTCCTCTTCACCCCCCGCACATCACCTGAGTCCGTTTAAGTCCCCGTCCCTATGGAACCCGCCACACACAGTGAGCCGTGCACATCACCGCAGCTGAGCACACCATGTACACCACCACAGCACACAGCGCCCCCCCCCCCAATCCACATTAACATGTGCACCACACACCGTCGCCAAACACAAACACAGAGTCGAATGACCACCCCGCCCGGCGCACCACCACCACACACACACAGTCCAGTCTACTACCAGCATGGCCCAACAGCCGTCGACCGACACAAAATTCGACCAAACCTGTTGATCTGCAAACCAAGGGAGGACCAGTTGCTCTCGACTCATCGACGCACTTCTTCATGGATAATGTTGCCATTGTTGTCCATCGGAAGAAAAAAAAAAAAAGGTCCTTAAAAAAAAAAAAAAAGGATCTGTTGACCACCAGAGCTGCACACTACTGTACAAAATGGAGCACAAGACGGATGTTAAAAGCCACCAAGTTTTTTTCCTCTAATTTGGAGACTTTCAGCCTGCACTGCCCCCCCTTCCTTCCCCTTCCCCCTCCCCCCCCCTTTCCCCGTTACTTCTTACTTTCCCCCACCTCCCTCCATTAAAAGCCAGTACGCTCTGTAACGCCTGCTGATGTGAAAAGCGATGTATCGTGTTCACTACTCAAGTTGTTGCTGCTAACGTGGCTGCGGGAACAAGGGGTTTAGGATCTCTGCAAGGGGTTCAGTCTGGTACCACCGGTGTCTCTTTCAATCAGGTGTAGTCGGGGTTTTTTTTTTTGGGGGGGGGGGGGGGGGGGGGGGGGATGGGGGGAGATTCTCCCAAGCATGTCGATATATATACGGATAGCGAGGATTCACAAAAAAATTAGATTTTTTTTTTTTTTAACCGTTGCTCATTGGCAGAATTGTCTTGATTATAGACGTTTCGAGTGATGGTTTTTGTCGATGAAAAGGGGCCAGGCGGTGAAGGCACAGGTGGGTACGGGGTCTTCCTCTATTAGCGGTGAGCTGTGTATTCTAGACTTCTCCGGAGCAGTGCAAGATGATATATGATATTGTGAAATGGAAGCAAGAAAAACAAGAACCGCAAAGACGTTGTGTGTTGAAAAAAAAAAAAAAAAGGTGTTTTCTTGAATCAGCACATTGAAGGACAACAGGGTTTGAGACTCACCAGCAAGTTGTGGTATTTGGATGGAAGAAATGCACCCCCCTCCCCCCACAGTAAATCCCTTCGATCAGATCTACACCAGGTGAATACACCTCGTACATGTGGTTGTCACGGCAGCGGTTCAGACAGGACTGACACAAACATGGCGGTGTGTCAGGTGTGATGGATTCTTGGTAGCACAGGTCTAGTGGCTCATCTGTCCATCTCACCTCACAAGTGAAATGCTGGTGTCTAGTTAGTAAGTCCCTCTGAAGTGATTGCACTACCAGAATTTGGAAGAAGGTGAAGACAAAGGGCCTCCAGGGTGAGTCTTTTAATGAAGCGAGGGAAAGAGCACCCTGGTGCACATTGGTTGGAATTAAAAACAAACAAAACAATTTATTCAATGGCCCTATAGAGGCGAATAAAGCCACATTAATTTGAAGAAGGGGAGAGTACAACTCTGAAATTATCATTTGATCTTTCATTGACATGCCATTTTCCTCATTTGTGTTGCCAATTAAATTGTACATGTGCAGTTATTGCCAATTATTTATTTAAATATGATTTTTTTTTATTACAGTTAATAGGAACCATCTGTCACCCACTTGCCTACTCAAGAGTTTTGAACAGTTGGGAGCGTTAAACTGCACAACTTTCATCCTAGGTTTGTCTAATATAATATGACCACATCTTAAGCACGTGAACATGGAAGGAAAGTTGCATGTTTAGTTTTGATTCCTATGGAAGCCGGTATAATTGAAATACTATTATTATGACATATTGCCAAAGTCGTCTAATTCCTTCAAACGATGCAAAAAAAAAAGAAGAAAAAAAAAGCCACCTGTTTTGTTTTTTTCGTGGCAGAGTTATTGAATATTTTGACCCGGTGATGTACAGTTGCCAATTTAAAGAGCACATATCGAAAGCAAAATTGGTATATGTATGGATGTTAAAAGTAGTATTCAGGCTATTTATCTGCAGAGCAAACACTCATTTAACATAGGCTTATGATGACTTACACTGCTGTGCATTTGAGACAAAATACACTAATTTTCAAAACTATAGCGTGGGACACAAAGCATCTGTTTTTATATCAAATGTTCCCAAGACAAAAGCGAGTGGCAAGTCCATCCTATCAGTCATCCCATAATATGTTCCCATGTTTGATGATGTTTTCCATCGCTTGTCTGATTTCGTTTTTTAACACGATGCCCAATATGTCTCAATGTTACACACAGTCATTAAGAAGTAGGCATACCTGCATGCACACCTGCCTAAAATCATAATGTGCATACATGTAGATTGAACATAAACACTGTGCTGCTCTCTCTCTGTTATCAACACAGAAAGAGTATGTGTGCTCTGCATTTAGCCTCAACATACAGTTTGGCCCGGCGTGGCCTTGGTCTGACTGTATGCACTTCTCTCACTCTCATCTCTTTCATGGCAACTACACTAGAACAACATGACGCTAATATATGATGTCTCTCACTTTTCTATCATTTATTCGTTGTACATCTTTTTCATTTCCCCTGATGCTTGAATTATTAATTCATCTGTGTCTTTTTTGGGGGCGGGTCGTTTTGACAGTTTGACCAAATTTATTTGAAAGGACAGATATACTTAATTAAAGTACCAAAAACCCACCGTATGAAAAAGATGACAAGTGGCGACAGTCCCTTGCGTTCAACACTGGCCCTGATTGATGGCAGGTATCTGAGGCACAGATGAAGCCAGGTTTTGGATATTGCCTCCAAACTGCATACAAAACAACAGTCAGTCAGTCAGTCTGTCTGTCTGTCTGTCTGTGCTCCCGCCCCACTGTGAGAGCCATAGGAAATGCCAGGGGCAGCCCCCTTTGTCCTTTATCTGACAACATCGGTGGTGATGTTGTGTTTGTTTAGTGCCTACTCTCGGCACTCGGCAACTCCGAGCTGTTTTCGACAGTTGTTCTGTTTTTCTCATCGAAATGAAATACATGTTGTTCAAAAGGCACAGGATCAGTTGAGCTTTTGGAAACTTGTTGTAACTCCAAGTGTAACACTGCGGCTGCTCTGACACTCGTGCAAACACACACACACACACACATACATGCACGCACGCACACACGCATGCATGCATGCACACACACACACACGCACGCACGCACGCATGCACACACACACACACGCACGCACGCACACACACACATGCACGCACACACTCACACACACACGCACGCACGCACGCACAGGCATACACACACACACAAGCACACACACACACACACACACAAGCACACACACACACACACACACACACACACACACACACAGACGGGGTGTGGCCAGCACACTTATTTGCCGCGGTGAGTGTCAGTCGCTTTGCAGATGATGTACACGTTGGACAATGATGACCACGCCCACTCATGGCGAGCAAGATAGGGACCACTGCAGCGGTCAGACTCCTGACAAATTCCCAGCATTCCCACC
>JAXIVH010001023.1:32500-34475 GCA_036785325.1 Urophycis tenuis | reverse complement strand
AGCATGACTCTCCACTCATAATTACTTCGTACATGCATAAACTCACACACACACATGCACTCTCCACTAATACTTACCTCACATGTGCATACACACACACACACACACCAATACACATATACTGTCATATCCACACACACACACACACACACACCAATACACATATACTGTCATATCCACACACACACACACACACACACACACACATACACACACACACACACACACACACACACACACACACACACACATCCATACACCCACACATACATACATATCCACTGACAAACATACCCATTCACCTTTACTTACACATCCACTAAGAGACACACACACACACACATGCAAACGCACACACACGTACACGCACACACACACACAAATGGCCCTGCATTGAACAGAGATTGCACTCGGCTGTCTGTTAGCCACGTTCTCCGCTGGGAAATGATGGAGTGATAACTAAGAGAAAGGGAGAGCGAGGCAGACTGAATAAAGAGAGAGAGAGAGAGAAAGAGAGGGAGAGAGAGAGAGAGAGGGAGAGAGAGGAGAGAGAGAGAGAGAGAGAGAGAGAGAGAGAGAGAGAGAGAGAGAGAGAGAGAGAGAGAGAGAGAGAGAGAGAGAGAGAGAGGGAGGGGGACATGAGCTAATGGACGGGCCCCCCAAACCGGAAGCAATTATACGGGATAAGGCCGAGATAACGGCGGGAGGAGACGGCAGGGAGATGCCATGGAAACATGCAGCCCCCCCGACGCCGCGACAAGAGAGTAGAGCCAGATAATCAGCCTACTTGCCATTCAGAGTCCAGCGTGCTGATTGGCTGGCTGACCTCTGGTAGGGGGCGGACGTGGTGGGCGGGTGGGTGGGGCCACCCTCCTCTCTCATCACTAATAGCAACAAGATAACACTGTTAATAATGCGGGAGGGGGGGGAAGGGGGAAAGGGGCCCCAAGTTTTCCTCAAGAAGTCCGGGGTGCCCCCACATTAGAGGATAGATACCTGACCCGAGCCCGACGGGTACCCGACGGGCTCGGGTCGGGTACGGACAAATATTTAGAAATTATGCTCGGGTTCGGGCCGGGGCTCGGTCACATCTGCGTAATTTGAATTACTAACTGTATCGGGTTTGGACATTCAAAAGCTTGACGCCTGTCGGGCTCGGCTCGGGTTCGGTGACCTTTCTGTCGGACGCGGGCCGGGCTCGGGACAAAAGAATTCCGGCACGACCCGCACTCTACCCCACATGACTGCACTGTGCCGGGGCCGGGACTATCACCGCACTTTGACCCCCCCCCCTTTCCCCATCGATTTGATATATTTGAGGGTTCAGTTTGTTCTGTTTTACGTATTTCAGGAAAAAAAGTTGTTCGGGTTCCCGAGGTGCGGTTTCCTGCAGGTGTTAGATCGTCCGCGTACGGCTGGAGATTGCGCAGGGGCGTGGGCACGTGGCGAGGTGCTCCCGCGTTATTTCCCCCGTGATTGTGTCTGTGTTTTATCTACACTATTGTTTCTGAGGGTAAGAGACGAGGCCCACAACGCAAGGGGGTAAAATTCAATTTCTGTCCCGTTTCTTGGCCATTATCTTTGCGAGCAACACGCGTAATTACCTCGTTTCCCACCTCGCGGGTTTATCTCTCTGTCTCCCTCTCTCTCTCTCTCTCTCTCTCTGGGATGGCGTTCCCCTCGTCTGCGTTAGCTCGCTAACTTTACATTCACGCCACGACGACAACCACAACAACAAACAACAACAACAACAAGCTTTTATCTAGCCATGTTCATCATAATTAATACTTTTACAGACCTACCACGTAATGTCTCAGCACTCTCTCTCTCTCTCTGGGTAGAGATATCGACAAACCACACGGCTCGGTTTTTGAATATCTGGCGATGAAATCAACCCCCCCCCCCTGTGTGAGCTCTCGTACAGATGAAAGGAAATGGAAATGAGACGGCCCCAGAGACCAGCAGCCAGAGGTTA
>JAXIVH010001023.1:20000-22500 GCA_036785325.1 Urophycis tenuis | reverse complement strand
TCTTTTGAATCGAATTATTAGGGAACCCCGCAAATTCCGGAACTGGATTCTGGACCGGATGGATCGCGGGTCCAACTTTTCCTTGGGTGACTTCGTCGCCGCGGAAACAGACTGGATGTTGCAGATGGTGATTCTTTTTTTTTTTTTCTTCCCCCACAGCATGGTATTAAGCTCTCTTCCATTAGAAACTATATTGGCGTGACGGTACACACACACACACACACACACACACACACACACACCCCCGAGAGTGTTAAGATTCACTTTTCATCACACATCTTCCACGTGAGCACTTATTCCCCTCCAAATCCACTCAGTGTGTGTGTTTTTTTTCCCCCTCCTGGCTGTGTGGCCCTCTGTCAGGGTGATGGTGGGCTGTCCCATCCAGGCTAAACACGCAGTTACAAAACATGCTAGAAAAAAAAAAGCTTTGTTTGTGACGCTTGTTCCCAGATGGGGAAAAGAGACAGCGGCCAAGAGTTCACACACAACAGAACACACAGCGCATCTGAAACAACTTAACAACGAGCGACGCTGTACAGAGTCATAGAGTTTTAGACCTCTGAAAAAAGACTCCTTTCCGCTCCCTTCCCCCCGTCGCAGTGTTTTCCTCTGTTGCGTTGCTCTTTGTGTATCTGTTGTGTTGATTTCATCATCTCCTAGTGGACGCGCTGACACAGGTCGCCCTGCCCCTAACACATGGGTAATTGTGTATTTGTGGGAGTCCCAGAGACTGCCTGCTTCAATTTGCATCTCGTGTGCATGTGTGTGTGTGTGTGTATGCATGCTTCAGTGTGTGCATCGATGTGTGTGTGTGTGTGTGTGTGTGTGTGTGTGTGTGCATGCTTCAGTGTGTGCATCGATGTGTGTGTGTGTGTGTGTGTGTGTGTGTGTGTGTGTGAGCCTCGGTGAACCTGAAAGTCTGTCCAGTGCGATGCACTCTGCCCTCTGCAATTGCGCGTGAATTTGCATGTCTCCCTGAGTTCCATGTATGTGTGTGTGTGTGCGTGTGTGTGTGTGTGCGCGTGCCTGTGTGTATGTGTGTGTGCGTGTGCTCCCATCATCCCCGCCCCCCCTGCCCCACCGCCCCCGCCCGCGTGTCTCTCCGTGTTAAAGGTCCACTGTGATCACTTTAATCCCCCCTCCTCTTCATCTCCCGACTGCCGCGGGGTGCGGGGGATGGGGGGGGGCAGGGGAGGTAGGGGCGGGGCGGTCGTGACCCCTCCTCACCTCCCCCTCTGATCTCCACTCCTCCGCTCGTTAGCGGCGAGGCGTCAGAAGCCCTCAATTAAGAGGTGACGAGGTGACCAACGAGACAGGGTCGATTATGGGGGCGGGCGAGATAACGAGGCAAGGTGTGAGGGGGGTGTGAGGGGGGTGGGGGCTTTTACACACAAAGCTGCGCGGTTTGGGGGGCGACGAAGACATGAGGAAGAGGAGGCCGATTTAAATCACACGTCCATGGCCAGAAAAGTCACACGTTCCTGTCAAAGTGCGCCGGTCACGCACACACACGTTCCGCAGGCCTTTGCAATTAAAGGACGAACAAAAGGACGACTTAACACTCCGCAGATGTCGATGGACGCACGTAAACCAGGCTCTCTTAATTAAAAACTGCGGTTTTTTTCTGCGGCCCCCGAGCTCAGAACCCAGGACGCGGGAGTCGGGAGGCGGGAGTCGAGATTCAGGGGCGGCGGGGTGACGTTTGTCATGGCGACGGGGTGATGCTGCACGGCTGCTGTGGAACGCGGGCGAGGACCAACCCTCGAAAAGAGGAACCGCCACCCAGAGGCGGCTGAGCGTTTCGCTGACGCGGGGCGATGGGCGGATGGGGAGGCGGGGCTTAAACGGGGAGAACCATGAGGTCACGAGCGGCCGAGCAGGTGACACGTGGATGGCACTCAGGGTGGCTGGAAACTGGGAACACGCTCTCACACGCACAGGCACAGACGCACACACACACACACACACGCACACACACAGACACACACACACACACACACACACAGACACACACACACACACACACACACACACACACACACACACACAGACACACACACACAGACGCACACACACACACACACACACACACAAACAGGAGAGAGAGCCGGGCCCGGTCCAGGTGGAAGTGGAGGGCGTGCCGTTTTTTCAATTATGCATAAGAAATCTAAGAGCACACACATTCAGGCACTTCAAATATAATTCATGCTTCATACTAATTACGCACAAGGTCCCCGTGAGCACAGAACGCAGAACGAACGGCAACTTTGAACGAGTTGAATCAAACGGAGACGTGGTAAAAAAAAAACTAAAAAAACTGTAAACATATTATTTCTAAATGAACTCTCACTGCGAATGTTGAGCTGACATGTGTGTGAGTGTGTATGTGTGTGTGTGTGTGTGCCTTTGTGTGTGCGTGTGTGTGTGTGCATACCTGCGTGTGCGCACGTGCACGCGCACGCCGCGCGCCACACCTGGCTCTCGCCCACGCTTCAAA
>JAXIVH010001023.1:0-10000 GCA_036785325.1 Urophycis tenuis | reverse complement strand
TATTTATAGTTTTTCTGTGAAAGGACGCCTTGAAAAAGGCCATCCGATCAAGCTAGCCACAACGTAATTCTCCTCTGACGCCATTTAACTTTCAATCTCAATCTCTCAACCACTTTCACCACTCTGCCAAGTTTTACCTATGTGACAGAGTGGTGAGAACGGTTGAGACTCAGCCACTATGTGATAGGTTAGGACTTTGTGAAGGCCTAAAGTCTTATTTTTTTGTCCCGCCCACTTGAAATCGAACCGTGATTGGTCAATCTGCCCCTCACTCTCCAGGCCAAAACACATAACAAGGCCTTCTGCAGGAATTGTGAAGTCCTAACCAATTAATGAGCCAGCTAAACGGGCCTTGATAGAGACGGACGATTCTGATTGGATAACATGTTTAAGGGACCGTAACCATTTCATTGCAGATGTGAGGGATGAGAGAAAATGTATTAAATGTATTGTATTAAATTAAATAAGATATAAATTAAAAATAATAATAAAAATAATAAAATAAAAAAAAAATAATAATTATTATTTCTTATTTAATACGTTTTGGTCCAGAATTTTGTTAGGCCTTCTCTGAAGGCGTAGAAGGCCCTGAGGGTTCCCCACTGCCAGATTGCGGTCGGATTACTTTCACGCCGCTAATTGACAACTGCCCAGGTTTAGCTTCATCATTATTAGGGTATCCATTTTCCCTCGGCATGTAAGAGACGTGTGGGTGTGTAGAGTAGACACGCGGATCGATTAAATTATTTGGTAGCACCGCTGAACTACCCATCATGCATTTCACCGTGCATTATATTGAAATCCCTTGTAATGGATTATCACACCTGGTTGTAAAATAGAGACCTTTTCACCTTTTCATCCAGAGAGACAATTCTGTATCGGATTGCATCGGATTGTATTGTTTGTATTCGGAGATTTCTCCAAAAAAACCCCACCTCTACTAAAACCCTTATCTCTGCTCTACTTCACTTTATCACCATCACATATTGACCCAGATACTCATCAGATGTTGTGCTGTGGCAATACAGTGCTGCCAGCTGACAAACCCCCCAGGGGCCACTCACTCTAAACCATGATACATTTAAGGCAGAAATTAAACCTTCCATTTATGCTGTGTTCTGAGCATCATTCACTCTGACCCAGCGGCATCAACATTGAGTTAAGTCAATACCTACGCTGCAATGCTCACAGGTGTAATCTTTCACTTGGTACTGAGAACACACGCATTGCCCTCGCAGCTGTGTGCGGATATACTCTTTTCACTGATGGGGAATGATTTCTGATTTGGATTTTCTCACCGGAGCCAGAAGCCTGGCAGCGAAGAGGTTAACGCTAACGTCTCGTACAGCCAAAAACGAGAGCAAAAACAAAAAAAACAGCAGTTCTCCACAGCGTTTGTCTTCAGAAGCTTGTCCTTAAGACAACACTCGAGGTAATCGTGGGGTAGGGAATTACCGCGTCACCGGCCAATTCCGAGTGAGATTACTGCACGGCGGAAAAGACTCCAGAAAAAATAAGAAACGCACCGAAGGCTGAGGCTACTCCAAGCCAGCGAGGAAGCAGCATTTTTATTTTAGAGTGGCTATTGTTTTTTTTCCTGTTGAGCCGAGTGTATCGAGGATGACATAATATCATTTACTCGCTCGCTGGCAGGAAGATTGACCGGCGGTCAGTTTTTAGTTCGTTTTTTCCCCCCCCCCCACCCGGTCGTAAAACATGACCTTCCTGTCACCGGGCGCTACTGAAGCCCCCCCCCCATCCGACACTAGGACCTCAGGTCCAAACCGCACATCACCACATTGCATCACATGATGAACTGTTATGGGGATCTCGTTGCTCCCCCCCCTCCGATGACAAGACTGCCGGGCAAATGCTGCTCCAGAGTTTGGCTCCGAAGGGCAGAACACTGGCGCAACCTCCGCAAGGGACAAGCGTGTGACTGCCCCCCCCCCCCCCCCCCCCCCCCCCCTCCCATGGATCCCACGTTTTACATCTCCTGTACATCTCATCAACACCGCGTTGATCCAAAGCGATCGTAACAGGACACAGAGCGATGATCGAAGCACGCGCTCCGAAAGTGGACTAGCTGCTGCGAAACATCCAAACCGTTTCCAGTTCTGGAACTGTTTCTCAGGAACCGACTGGCGAGCCAGAGTAGAGGTGATGATAGCCCTGGCGTGTAGAGCAAGCAACAGGGCGGCTCCGTCAGCCTCTATGGGAGTCTCTGTAATCTCGACGGGAATCTCCCATTAATCCACCGAGGTGACGCCCCCCCCCCCGGGTGAAAAAGTGCCAGCGCTTCATGTCAGGGTGATCACGTGGACGTTGCCCTCGCCGGCTACCGTCCGGTGACCTGCTGCAACCCCCCACCCCCCCCATCACCCCCGGGCGCTGTGTGGAAACAGCAACACGGAACCAAGGTGCTAGATAAACACAGTTCAGACACCTCGGATGAATCGGCCGTGTCGCTCCGCGCCTTCGGAATGTTACACCTTCCGGCGGGTCTTCTGAAGGGTAAGGCTCAGGGGGGGGGGCGGAGACGACCTGAGGCTCCCAGACTGGAACGCCACCCTCCCCCACCACCACCACCACCACCCACCCACCCACCCACCCACCCACCACCACCACCAACACCCTCCTCCACCAGGCGTCCCTGGCCCTTTGACGTGTCGGGACAGAATGCAGGGGGGTTGACGGAGACAAAGGGGGGGATGCCCGGGCGGAACGCGGGGCTCGTTGGAGACCCGGGACCGCTTCACGCCGTTCCTTGATGAAGACGCGTCCGTCGGACAGGGAGATAGAAATCTCACCGGAGCTTCTCCTTGGAGGAAGGAGGTGTGTGTGTGTGAGGGGGGGGGGGGCTATCAGAAGCATCATCTGATAAGGAGGAGGAGGAGGAGGAGGTGGGGGGGGATGCGAGGTCCATTCCGGGCACAGTGTGGCCCTGTAGGTGATGGTGACAGACATGATGGATAGCTGCTCTCCCTCGCGGGTCCTCAGCCACACAGAAACAGGCCCGTGGCTCGCTGTCATCTTCAACATGTGGGGAGGGGCAGCCAGCCAGCGTTCCCCCCCCCCCCCCCCCCCCCCCCCCACTTCACAAATGTGTGAGGGTTTGTGTTTTGGCGATTCCCTCGTGGCAATCATCATCATCATGTCTTCGTCGTACGTGAAGGGCTGATTTTTACTTCACTTGACTTTATTTTTTTACGAATATAACTCCACACATGACATCATCGCAGGGATGTGTCACGTGTGGAGTTATATTCGTAGCCACAGTTCCAAGTCCTTCATTAGATGCCTTTTTTCCTTTTTCCTGTGCGCAAGAAAAAAAAGACGACAACGTTTAGCCACGTTTACCGCGTCGACACTCAAACCGAATGAAACCGAAACCAGAGAACCCTCCTGAGCGCCTCTCAATGTCACCACGTCCGGAAGAGGTTGAGATGAAATTAGTTTTGCGGGATCAAAGGGGAGAGGAGGATAAAAGGGCCGGAGAAGCAAACGCGCCGATAAAAGGCTTTGGCTCGCCGGTCCGCTTGTCTTCACGCAAATCAGTGGAACAAGCGGCGAAAATTAATCCGCCATCAAGGTCAATGTCAACAATACTTTAGAGTTTTTTTGGTTTTTTTTAGGGGGCCTATTTGGAGCACTTCTTCAAAGCCCCTCAGCGTGTCGTCTCCACCGGCTGACGTTTGGCTCGGAGGATTACCCTCTCCTCCGTCACCGTCGGTTATCCGCCGATCGCTGTCGTGATTCAGTCACCCCGCGGGGCGACCGCGGGGTGACTGTGGAGCGACGCAACGCAACGGGAACGCGACCCCGTAACGGTAGAGTTGTAGTACTCGAGACCGGCCCCGACAATACCACGACCACTTTGACGTGGTCTTGGTCTTGTCTCGGACTCCACTCTAATTGGTCTCGGTCTTAGGTCTTGGTCTCGGACATAGAGGTCTCGAGGGGGTTTGTGCAGAAACCAAGCAGCGAGCTCATGCTCATCACAAAGCCTTATATATGACGCAGCACTCATACACTACGCCCCAAATATGTTACGTTGGAGATATCTTCCTAACGGCTGCGCCATTGTTCATGTCTGTTTTTTTTTCCGGTCATGACTTGGTCTCGGTCTTGACTTGGTCGGTCTTGGTCTTGGTCTTGACTTGGTCTTGTCTTGGTCTCGGTTTAGGCGGTCTTGACTACAACTCTATGTAACGGTGAAGTGGAACCGCAGCGATTACAACACGGGTCCGAGAACCTTCTCGTTCCTTCTCGCCGTTCCACCGTGAAGGTACCGGGTCCGATTCCCGATGTCTGCGGCCCAACGGGGTCGGGACCCCCTCCGATCGAGGCTCGGGGACGACTCCGCGTCAAGGCTGCGATGCGGGTTCGACTCTGCGGAGAGTGCGGCATCCAGCTCTGCGTGTGTGTGTGCGCGGTACCACGACCACGATGGGGGCGGCAGAACAACCCACACACGCTACGCGCACGTGCGCGGGATTTATCCCCGACCGCCGCGACACGAGTTCTAACATAAAATTCAATAACCTCCCGCAACCGCCGTGTGAACTTGACAAACGGGGTGGCCTGGCCGCGGGGCGAGGCGGCCATGATTGGCAGACATAACTAGCTCGGCTGATTTAAAGCGATGCGATTTCCGCGCTCACAGGAGATATTCCGGCAGGCTCATTAATTCACTACGGCGTCAGGCCGCCCGTTTGGAATGATTTACGCCATTGTTTCAGGGAGGGGTGGGGGGGGGGGGGGGGTAGGTCCCACCCGGGCTCCGGCAGCCAGGCGTGAACAGCTTGTTTCGGAGGAGAAATACACCATTAGGTAATCCTTCCGGGGGAGCGTCCGCTCAGCGGGTGAAGGCCGGACTGCTGCAACGCACCACATCATACCATACCCAGGGCTAGAGCAGCCGCGGCTACGCTATGCTAATGCTAGTCCTGCCCCGACAGTCACACACATTCATCATATATATATATATATACAGACTATATTACACCATATGTTTGACGGCAGCTCACTACTAAAGATTAACAGTCGCTTTATATCAATCCAACCCACTCCACAGGGTCTCAAAGAGGAAGAGAGAGAGAGAGAGAGAGAGAGAGAGAGAGAGAGAGAGAGCATGCAGCACACATCCAGTTACTTGAATACATTCTGAAATGATTCCGGTTTCACATGCGAGCAAAGTGACAGCACTCCCATTATGTGTGTTTGTGTAGCGAGTGGTATTTAAAAATGTGAACCCGAGTCATAATGAGGCCCGGGCAGAGAAAAACACGCCTTAACCGAGGCCTATTCACACACGCACACACACACACACACATGCACACGCACACACACACACACACTCTTTATCAGCGGGCGGTCAAGCATTAGCTGAGCAGACCGTTTTCACTTAACACCAGTGCACCGGTGAACTCTCGCTAATTGGGATCCGGAGAGGCCCGGTGCTGAACCCGCAACCCTTCCCAACACAGCTCCGGGCCAGCGCCGCCGTCCAAACGCTGCCAGAGTCAAAGAACGCTGAAGCTGGCAGAGATAAAGCTTTGTGAAAAAAAAAAAAAAAAAATCCCAAAAACTCTCAGTGGTCTGATGAAGAGACGGCGTGTCTGATCTGTGTTTGGTTTCACGGAGAAGAAGAAAAAACCCTGGCAGGACAATCCGAGGGAGATAAGAAAACAAGACGCACAACGCCATCTGCGGACGATGAGAAAGACCGCAACGCGAAACGGCGAAGAGATGCGACGGCGCGGCCTGTGGTTCTGTGTACAGAGGTACCAGGGAACCGAGGAACAGAACGTGGAACCCGCCAAACGCTTCCCAGAGAGGTTCTGTGTGTGCAGGAGATCAGTCATGATAGCACCGATGTTAAAAAATGAAACTGTGTTCCATCTCTATATATCACATCCAACATATTAAGTACACCAAATATGATAGATGTCCAAATTGTACGCATTATAGCCAGGCTAAGTTAAGTAAATAGAATCAGCGCACGTTCTAATGTGTGTGAGACGCATCACCATGCATGGCTAGAGTTCTCAACAGCTTGTTTTGTTATAGTTATATTAAAACATTATCATCATTTACTCCTGTGTCATTGTTACCGTTATTATCGTATCCTACTTTATCTGTTCAGGCGGCCTAACAAAACAATGGAGGCATTTCCATTTGTAACCCCACAAATGAAAAAAAACATTGCAACCGCTGTGTGTGTTTGTGTGTGTGTATGCGTGTGTGTGTGTGTGTGTGTGTGTGTGTGTGTGGCGTGAGCCCCTGGTAAAGCTAGCAGGCCCGACGGGCTCCACTGTGTGACGTATGGTTCTGGTTCTGATCATAACTTAAACAGCGCCTCGGTGAAAAAAAAAAACGCAGCTCCGAAGGCTTGCGCAGAAACGCAAGCCGCAGTTTGTAAATCAAACTAAAGTCCGTCGGTCCGACGAAAATAAAGAGCAAAGAAAAAGAAAAAGCGAATATACAAAAAAAAAAAAAAACGAAATGGAATTAATATCTCGGCACGCAAATACGAAAACGCGAAAAATCGGAATAACACGCCGCGGCGCGGACTGTCACGGGCCGGCCGGGGAGTAGCCGGAGCGGTCCGGTTGTGACCGCCATCGTTCTTCTCCAGCCCTCTCCTTAAGGCGTTAGCAAACCTAGCGAGGAAAAAAAAAAACACCGAAATAAACCCCAGCTGTGTTTATGCAACGCGCCGCTTCATTTTGAAACCGAACTTTTAGCGTTAATTGGGCCGAGACAATCAGGTAAACAAACTGACAGGCGAGGCGAGTCGCCCCCGCTCCGGGACGAAGAACAATGTTAAAAAATCGACCGAAACTTGAATAAAGTTATTGAAAAAAAAACACCGTGTCGCTGGTGGAAAATATGTGGAAAAATCGATTAGTACCGTTTTACTGGGGGATTCGTTTGCCTGTATTTCCAGAAACACTTTGGATCCCGGGGAGGCGCCATCTTTATTTGCGCCTGTTTATTTCAGGTGACTCAGGAGGTGCTCTCTTTACTTCAGCTAGAAAAGATCAGACATACATTGAAAGGTTCCTGTGACACATTCAATAGAGTTTGGACTCCCTTCATTGAATATGTGAAGGAGTTGAATCTTTAATTGATCATGTTATCGAAGCACTCTCTCTCTAGTCAACTGTCTGCCTAGCCCACCCATATACCTCTGCAGAACTGGATCTGTTTTTTTGTTTGTTTTGTTTTGTTTTGTTTTTTGTACACTTGGTCCCATGGGAGGGTATATGGGGAGGGAGAAAGGGAGGGTACTAATATGGGACTATATCTTAAGCTTGTATGTTTGTATATGTAAGTATGCCCATTTTTGTAAAACTAAAAATGTCTAAAATAAAGTTATAAAAAAATAAAAATAAAAACATGCACCTTTCCCCTTGCAAAAAAACACACACCCACATTCAAGTATGTTATCTTGATTGCATGTATTAGTTTTTTGAAGGAAAACCGAAAATCAGCGTCTTCCTTCAAATACATCGCAAAACAGCGCGTTGACTGCACTGGACTCAGAGACAAACACAAATCACAGTCACCCCTCAATCCCCGCACAATCACCCCGCAGCACAATCACCCCTCAGCACAATCACCGCATCTGCCGACGTCCCATTGACCTTCCAGGAATCACCGTCTCTTGAAAGAACCAAACCCCCACCCCCCCCGCCCTTCCTCATGAACACACCGCCATGCTAATGCAACTCAAACTCCGCCCGGCCTGTCTCAACGCCCACCCCCCCTCAAACACACACTGTACGGTAAACATGCACCGGTGTTGACTTTTTAATGACAACATAATCACGAGTCCGGGATACGAGCGGGTATCAGCATTCACAGCGGCGGCGGGACGAGGGGAGATGATTCTACGCCCACGCGTGTCCGGCGAGCGAACGAGCGGGCGAACGTGCGCTCGCCATGAAAAATGCATTCTCCTCGTGTGACTGCGCATTGTCTCGGCGGCGAATAGACACGCGCTGGCCGGTTGGGCAGCGGCGCATCTGAGGCATCAATTATGCAACCGGCCACACATGGATACACAACAAATGTGGCTGTAATGCGGGGGGGGGGGGGGGGTCGGTTCACTCCGTTTTTGAGAGTTGACCACACAAACTTCTGACACTCACTGAGGTGGGTGTAGCGCTCGTTTCGCGTTGTGTATTTAGAAAAAACTTCTAGAACATACACACGCAGACGCACACACACGTGAACACATCCGGGTGCACACACGCGTGTGCACCAGGACTGGCCCCCCCCCTGGTGATGGTGGCGCACAACGCAGAGCGCTTGCGTTGCACGGCTGACAGACTTTCCCTCTCACAAGTGTTCACCGGTGACCGCGGTGACCTTCCCACTGCAGTCGTTGTTTCGTGTTCCAATCCAAACTTGAGAAATGTTTTCAGAATGTCGGGGGGAATGTGGGGAAATACTCATGTCTCACAAGTGGAACCTCGATCAAGCTCAAGGTTTATGTTATGTGCGGCACGGCAGAAAAAAACAACACTCGAGATGGAAAGTTAAGACTTGCTTCGAACCCTCCTAAGGCAAAAAAGGGGTGCTTTGGTTGTGTCTGCCAGGCTCTAACCTTCACACACACACACACGCACACATTTTGACTTGTCACCCCCCTTTTTCTAACGCCGTCATCAACACGTTAAGTAAATACATCTAATGATGCAATGGAATCGAATATACGCCTTTAAAGATGCTCTGAAAAAGGGATATTTTGCAGTCACTCGCCTTTCTGTGAGGTTACTCAAGCTAAGCCTCTGAGTTCGGAGGTCTAACACGCACACACCCAAAACCTCACCCTCTCACCTAAATTAATCATGGAAGTTAAAAATAAGTCACATCCCATCACGGAAGCGGACAACGTGTGTCAGCAGGTCTCCCATACGTTCGGCAGCTCTGACCCTCTCTGGCGTTCGGCAGCTTTGACCCCGTTCACACACGGACACACACACACACACACACACACACACACACACACACACACACACACAGACACACAGACACACACACACACACACACACACAAAGTGTCCCGCCCAGATAGAGAACCTCTGGCGACACGTAGACACACAGCGCAGCAGCAGCAAGCAGCGCGGCCTCGATTCAAGTCCAAGTGCGCTTTTATTTGCATAGCATAATCACAGTGTTATTTGTATAGTATAATATAACCGCGGTATAATCACAGCCAGCAGCCTGAGAGGGCTTTAATGGCCAGATATTTATGACCCCCCTCCCCCCCCCTAACCCTTAGCCACCCAAGAGGGCAAAAAAAAAAACTGCCTTAATTACCGGGGAGGAAGTCTTGAGCGGGCGCACGGAGATGGGGGAGATCCCTCCCATCAGGAGGTGCAACGGGTGCGAGGGGGGGAATTGACACCCCCACAGCACCATCACGCGCAAAAAATATACGCACTCGCTCCAATTAAGAGCAACGTGTGAACGCGAGCATCGCACACATGGCAATGAGCACGGAGGTGGTGGTGGTGATGGGGGGGGGGTTCAGTCGCCATCGACGACACAGACAGACAGACAGACAGACAGAAATGCTTTAATTATCCCAGAGGGAAATTGCTCCACTGCAATGGTAAGACGTTGAAAAGGAAAAGAAAAAAAACTGTATAACTGTAAGTAATCACAGTTGAAATATAAATACAAAAATATACGTACATCTAGGCATACACTACAAAAAACACAAAGAATACATTAATACAACAAATTGAAATTAGAAACATACCAAGGCCAGCGAATGTACAAGTGATAAAGTGATAAGTGACAATAAAGTGACAATAAAGTGACCCAAGTGACACGAGCGTCCCGAGCCATTGAAGAGCCGCGGCCCCGCGAGAAGACGAGGCACGCCCACCCCCCCCCCCCCCCCCCCCCCCCCCCCCCCGCCCCCCCCCCCCCCCCCCAGGGAGGCGTCGTCTGCTTACGGGAGGATCAAGAAAGCCGGCCG
>JAXIVH010001022.1:10000-17500 GCA_036785325.1 Urophycis tenuis | reverse complement strand
GATATTGTTATTATTAGCCTAGAATAATGCATATTATAATAATTATTATTATCATAATTGTTTACATTATTTAAAGTATTCTAATTATTATAATTCATATTTTAATTATACTTAGAATAATTATCATTGAATATTAGCCTAGCTGTTGTTATTGCTATCTTGTTATTATGGTCATAGCATAATAATAATATTAATAATAATAATAATAATAATAATAATAATAATAATAATAATAATAATAATAATAATAATAATAATAATAATAACAATAACAATAAAACTACTCATAGTAATATTCATGCTGCAACAATAATAATTCTTATTATAATTATTACTATTAATACTAGGCCTATCACAAATATTAATATTACACTTATAATTATTATGATTATTATTGTTGCTGTTGTTGTAGTACATTTTATTATTATTAAATTATTATTATTATAAGTAGTAGGCCTAGTAGTAGTAGTACTAGTAGTAGGATTATAATTATAATTATTATTAATACATTTCCCAAATTATCAGACGATGCAAGTGAACTTCACAAATAACGGTATATTATGGATAACCAAAATTGTTCGCCAGTAGCCTATGTTAAAACCGTGTTTAACTATGGACGTTTTTAACTAAAGCTCAGATGTCGCTGCATAAATAACGAAGTGATTGACGTTAAGTCGGTAATTGGATAAACTACGGTGCTTTACGACGCTCGAGCCGGGCATTGTGCCTTGAACCCCGATCCGTTAATCCGCCCTTTACCGGAGAATAGAGAACCAGCGGCTTTTCTTTGCCTCAGCAGACAGCGGGACACACACACGCAAACACACACATACACACGCGATCAGTCTGTCTTGGTTTTCATCTCAACAATTTCAATACACCGAAAAGAATTATTTAAAATATGGGTCACGTGACAATCTGGAAAATATGAAAGGCTGATCCCACAATAGAATTGTATAGACTGCCAGTCAATTAACCTTTAGAAATGGGTCCGCTTTTCAGAAGCACGGGCCCGTGTGGACTTGACTCCGTCTCTGAATGAAATACATTTGCTATTTTATTCTAAACCCCTCGAAAATATCTTAACAAGCTTGGAAATACCAGGCCATTTGACCCAATTCCATGTAACAGCGAAGGCTGGTCGTTTCAAACAGTGGCCAGCCTATACCGTTAGCCCACAGGCGACCGGTCAGTTTACATAACGACGGCAGACATACGGCCACCGAGAGCATCTGGTGCCGCTTTTTCTGCGTGATAGCTCGGATTTATAACGCGGAGACATTGGAAACAAGTGTGTTGCCGGAGCAGTAGACCACGTGGGGCAGTGTGGAAAATGGCTACAGAGGTACGAGGGACTGGGCCTTTGGGTGTTGCTTTCAGGGGCTGTTGAGGAGTGTGGGGGGGGGGGGGGGGGGGGGGCACAACATGGGCCAACACAGGTCAGATGTGCTTAGTGGACTAGCCTAGCTAGCTGCCTTTCCAGGAAAAGTTGAAAGATAGGCTAGAGAAAGCAGGGGATGGGGCAAAGCGGTGGGGCCCGGTATCGCCTTCAGGGTGTATAGACAATTGGACCAGCACCGAGAAGGAAAAGGGTGGTGGAGAGATACGAAGAAGAAAAAAAGAAAAGAAAAAAAAAAGGAAATAAAGACAGGGAGACCCGAGGTACCTGTATGTCGTCTGCCCCGGGCGGAGGCAGACCCAGACCGGCAGCGGGCAGTAGCCTTTGGTCCGCGTGGTGCATGCCGACGCCGTAGGCCTGTGAGCCATGTGACGTCATCAACGACAGGTCATGGCGCCGGTAAGCGTCGAGGCAGCCGAGCTCGCGCCGCTGCTGCTCGTCCAGGCACGAGGACTTGAGCGCCGAGCGGGCGTTGTGCAGGTTGATGAAGTCGGCGGGCTCCCCGTGGTGAATCTGCTGGTAGTACTGGCCCGAGTGGAGGGAGTTGAGCCCGTAGGCCTCCGGAGCCACGGCGGGGTGGGAATGCTGGAACTCGTAATGGAAGGACTGGTGGTGTAAGGGCGTGTACTGGTGGTTGGCGGAGAAATACGGCGAGGCGAACTCCGTGGCTGCCGCCGCGGGGTACGTGAGCGGGGAGGAAGAGGAGTATGCGACCGAGGAGTTGGCCACGGACTCCAGGCAGCCCAGCTGCATCAGACGGTAGCTGTTTGATCCGTCGTGACGTATCTACGAGCAATAAAGAGACGGAGAAATATGAGCGATGTCATTTGCGATCAGCGAGTGTCTCCTCGCTCAGTCGAGTCGCGGTTTTAGCCTGCCTCCCAAACACACTCAAACAGACCTAAAAAACACACACACGCGCACACACACACACACACATACACACACACACACACACACACACACACACACAACTCACACACATACACGCGCCACACATTCAAAGGGTTTCTTCCCTTAAAACCACCTGAAGGAGATGTCATTTCCACACACCCGGGAGGTGAACGCACGACGGCAACTGGAGCCGTTGGTATTTTTTTTCCGTTCGTTTCTTTCGTCCTTTTCTTTTTTTGTGTGTGGCGGGGTGGGGGGTGGCTGTCACTCCTTGCAATTTTTTAAATCGTCTCGCTGTTATATACTATTATTTCCGAGCTGTTGGCAAATGTACTGCCCCAGCTCTCTCTCCCACAGTGGATCGCAGGAGCGTAGAGAGAGAGAGAGAGAGAGAGGGGGGGGACACGCTTTCAGACGTGAAATGTTCTAATCACACAGCCGCACAGTGCACACAAACCCAGTCTTTTTTTCCCACTGTAATAAAAAAAAAAACGCAAATCTTACCGGCAGCGCCAGTGCGTGAGCCACCGCACCTCAGAGTACACATTTGTTTCATCAATCCGCTAAAGGTTACGACATAACAATTCTGGAAAACGTTGCGAAATTTAATTATACCGTTGCTGTTTTTTTTTTCAACGTCAATTTTCATTAACGCTAGGCTATAGTAAGTTAACTATCAAACGAATGCATTAACCAATGTAAAATTAATTACCTCGGCGTCGTGGACTAGTCCGGGAAAGGTTGCTGACATTGTGCTTTTTTTTTCCAAAGTTACCCTCTTTTCCGTCCTCGTCGATCGAAATGTAAAAAAATACTTTAAAATCCAAAAAACCCAGAGAAATAAAATAAGTCCCACGCGCACTCGATAACGGCGAAAAGCTGATGGAAAGCGAGCGTCTCCCCTCTGCACGGATGGGGCTGGCTCACGGATTTTGTACTTGCAGGGTATTTCTCGGCTGATGTCGTAGGTCCCTTGGTAATATAGAAGTTCTGAAAATTAAGCATCAGCACTGAGGAATGGGAGGACAATAGACGGAGCGGAGCATCCCAGGAGACAAGGAATAAATATTGTATCTTCGCCTTAATAAGGAACCAAGTTCTTCTTTCAACATTTTTCTACGCTTTTGTGGACATTTTGATTTTGACCAGTTTCTGTGTTCATACGTCGTTCTGTTCGGTTTATTTCCTTTTTTATATTAACATCGCTTTTCCTAAGCAGTTTACACATTCTATGGATTTTCTACAGAAATGTAAGTTTGTTTTGAAATGTTTATTACAGGGTACTTACGATCGTAGTCTAATTTATAGGCTATAGCATATTATTTTTCACATTTGTTTACAGAAGAACATAAAGAAGGACCTTTTTCGTTTTTCTTATAAAATCTTTTGTGTATTTAGCGAATTTAGGTTATTATATTTATTTTGAAACGCAACCTTTTTCAGAAAGGCTACGGCAACGTTTTATTGTTGCTATTGGAAGATTGACGCTTTATTACAGCTATAATACAATATTTGATTCACAATTTTATATTTTAAATATTTTTTCATATTACACAGGAGTTTAGGCTATATGTCACAAATAGGCCTAAGCCTGCATATTTATTATACAAAAGCATTTTTTGTGTGTTATTATTATTGTGTGAATTGTCTTTCAATTACTAGCCTAACAGCTGTTATTGGATTTATTTTCAACAACATTGTCATGTGTAGCATGTTAAATTTAGGCTGTAGCCTATATTATTATAGTTATCATTTTGGTAAAATAATATTATTAACAATAATATCAGTAATGATATTAATAATATCAACAACCACCATCATCATGTATTATTATTATTATTATTATTATTATTATTATTATTATTGTGATTATTTTGATATATTATCATTATATCAGCCTACCTTTCATGAGGAACATTAGTAGATATAGGCCATAATAGCCCTAATTAATCTTGTTGCATGCACGTATAGAATTGTATGCCTTTTGATGACTTGTTCTCCGTTTATCTTCTCTTTTCATAAATTCGATCATCGGTTCTGCTTTGACAGTCAGAACACGACAGACACATCCCATCATTTGCATTGTTTTGGTTTCGTGTCTGAGTCTCGAGGCTCGAGGGCTCGTTCTATTTTAATATTCACTTTGCTCAGCACGATTATCAATCAGCCGGTCGGTCTCGCGCCCTCTCTCTCTCTACCTCTCTCACTCCCTCTCTCTCTCCCTCTCTCTCTCTCTCTCTCTCCGCTGCGCTTGAGGTGAATCAGATAACTCGACACAACCGCTACAGTGCTGTCGGAGGGAGAGCGCCAGAAATGGAAGTGTTGATTAAGCCTCTATGTTTGTCTCATGTATAACAATTATAAGACTACGTTAGCTACTCATTTCGAACCACGAATCGAACAGGCCCATAAGCCCAGTCAGCCCGAGTCAGATCGAAGTGTACTATAGACTAAGCCTCTGTATCCAGGGGTAAAAAAAAAAAATCATAATAAATAGATACCACTAGGCCTATTAAAAAGGCAGTGTGAGGTAGCAGAAGAAAAACAACGACGTATGCTATGCTACAGACCCTTCTCCCCCGCTAGCCACCAGCCGACCAGGCAGCCAGTAAGAGGCTACCAAATGAAGAAGAAGGCAGTGCTTCCGGTCACGCTCTGCCGAGACAGCGCGAGAGGAGAAGCGACGTGGCAGGGAAGAGGAGTGAAGGGAGAGAGAGGAGAGCGGAGCTCGAGAGCTCTGCTTCATCACTCGCTTATCCTACCAGGAAACGTGCATAACCACGCGCCGCCGCCGCGCGCATACGGCGATGGAGATGGAAGGGAGGATGCAGACCGAGAGAGAGAGAGAGAGAGAGAGAGAGAGAGAGAGAGAGAGAGAGAGAGAGAGAGAGAGAGAGAGAGAGAGAGAGAGAGAGAGAGAGAGAGAGAGAGAGAGAGAGAGAGAGAGAGAGAGAGAGAGAAAGCATTGCAGACAGGGCGTTTTCAGAGTGTTTAAACCCCCTCTAGCTTTCCTTTAACACCGAATTAACGCAATTACTCTGGGCGCGCACAGTGAGCGTGAAGTGCACGCTCTCTCCTTTCTCATCCATAGGCCTCCAACCAACAACGTCAACTACAAAGCAATGTGTATCTGGAGGCCTATCGGAGGGGCCAGATCGATAGAAATCGGAATTTGGTCTCATCCGGGGATGTTTTGAAAGTTTTGCTTTCTCGCTGTTATACTGTAACCAAAGTCTGTGTTATTAAAAATGCACAGTCTCTGTGCGCTGACGCCGTGACGCTGTTATTGACTGCACTTTAATTAGGCTAAGGCACAATTTCTTCGCCCATCTGTTCCTATACTCCTCGTGGACCTAATGCTTAGACCGATAATAGTAATCAACAAATAACACACACACACACACACACACACACACACACACACACAGCAGCAGCCCGTATGCGCCCATGTAGGCCCACCAATCATCGTGCTAATTGAGCTGACCTTATGACAGTGATAAATCACACTGCAACCGGAATAAACCGTTGATTCAACAAGTTCCCAACGTAATGTTACTTAATTGGGTGGCGAGGCCGCTTAGCGTGCGCGACGAACAACAACAAATAAAGACATCGTTTATACCACTCCGCGCCGGGTGGGCTTGTGAGCGAGGTCAGTTAGACGGAATAAACAGTGCACAGTAATAACGTGTGACGTTATACTCGACGCTTTGTGTCGTCGTCGTCGTCGACCGTCGCCGTCAAGCGGAGTCACCAGTTGCACACCGCAGACCGTGATAATGGGGCTTAACGCCGGCGACCAGACCTGCTTCACCCAGGGCTGGAGGCGCGGCACCAGATGCGCAGTGATCTCGGGGCAGGGCCAAGTCCATCTGCCGCCCGACAGGCAGGGAAAGGGCTGAGCGGTGCGGGCCCCTTAAACCGCTTTTAAAACTCTCTCATACTGTATACGCCCAAAGGCAAGAGTCGAGGTGGACACCACAAGATTGTGCAACAACACTGACGTCCTCGGAATAGGCCTATATATATATATATATATATATATATATATATATATATATATATAGGCCTATTATATATATATATATATATATATATATATATATATATATATATATATATATATATATATATATATATATATATATTATATATATATATATATATTTATTTATTTATTGATTTTTTTTATTTTATTTTTTTTAAGGGCCAAAACATTTCATGGGTGGGAATGTGTCTAATGTGGTTGATGTGAGGCGTGCACAGCTCTAAAATACAAAGTCCAAATAATTAAGGCGCATCGATTTAACAATGCAAAGGCTAACAAATCACATTTTTTTTAATTATGGAAGGAATAAAACGCACACATATTTAATAAGGTATTAAGCGCTGCACTGTTCAGAAACAAAATCAAATTGAAAGGATCTGCGCTAATATTACCGTAGGCTATATTCGACTGCATTGCTGGCCCGCTGGCATAAAGACGATTTGCAGGTAGGCCTATACACGCTTTGACGTGAGATATATGTCAAATGATCGTGTGGCACCTACTTCTACAACCTTTAAATATATTAGAAACCGTCCATTACTATAGGCCTAATGGTGATTTCTACAACAACATGCTCCACCAGCCTCCAACTACAGAAGACACACACGCTGTAAGCCACCCAAGTAGAGGCCTACATCACTCTGCACCGGTCTGACCAAATAGGTGGGCTGATATTGGCACAGTTTTGCCATGCCTGTTGCGCACATGTGCTGCTGGCCTTGTTTATGAGTCTGTCTGAGCCGTGGCGAATAATAATCAGCCAATGCCCCCCCCCCCCCCCCCCCCCCCCCCCCCCCCAGCTCCCCTCCCTCTACATCCTCACAAACATTGTAGCCCCATTCATATGCCCGAGGGCGTCCGTTAACTCCGACCGATAGGCCTACCTTTCCCTCCCGGGCCAAGGGCCAGCCATAATAACGACTCTGACAGTAAACGCAGCGAAACAAACGGCCCAGAAGACGTTTGTCCTCGAATCAACAGCGAGGGGGGAAGAAAAAAAGCAATTAAGAAAATGCTCGCGTCTGACCTAGATAACCGAGTGTCTTAGGAACCACAGGTTAATATGCTAATATGGATTCGCTAATTGTGGATTTAGAGTCGTTGGAAGGAGGGGTGGGGTGGGGGTGGGGCGTGGGGGAGGGGGGGGGGGGGGGGGGGG
>JAXIVH010001021.1:0-32500 GCA_036785325.1 Urophycis tenuis | reverse complement strand
CTTCCTCTGCTTCTCCATCCTCATCGAGTTCAACGTCTTCACCTTCGTCAACCTGCCCATGTGCTCGGACATCCACTGACCTCCCCGACTCGTCCTCTCCGTGTCTCAGCTCCTGCCTCTGGCTCTCCCTCCGCAGACGGAGGGTGTCCTGACTGGCTGCCGGTGGTCTCTCACCCGGCCCCCTCTTCCCCCCTCCTCCCCCCTCCTCCCTCCTCCTCCCCCCTCCCACGCACACACAGAGGGAGTTCCAGCCATCTCCAGATATGTTTATAGCGCTTTATATGATTTGAACCTTGGTGCAATATGTGAGAGATGAACGCCCGAGACAGATGAAGAGGCTGTCTGACAGCTGTCTGGGGGGTTGGATTACTGGACTGAACAGAGGAGGAGGAGGAGGAGGAGGGAGGAGGAGGAGGAAGAGGACGGGGTGGGGGTGTGGGGGAGCCCAGTCACAGTCAAAAGGGAGAGAAAGGAAGTCTGAGCAAGCAAGCGAGGGCCTTCTCCTGGCTGCCGTGGTGTGAGCTGATGGGGGGGGGGGTCAAGGGTCGAGGGTCGCGGGGGGGGAACCGACCTGGAAACAGGAGGAGTCGTGGCCAACGAGGACGGAGAAGCTGCTACTTTGACTCACCAAGCGACCGGATGGGAGCGATCACGCGCTTACAGCTAATGTTTTAGCCTAATAGGATGGTTTGTTACTCTTTGTATGTGTTTAAAAAATATGAGTGTGTAAAGTGCATTCACCTATTTCTAACTGGAGTTCTTTGTCCATATTTAAGGGTTATACCGATGCTAATGTTTCCTGATTTTATGAATTCTCTCTTGCACACCTAGATTTGGTATCGAAAGTTGTATATTTTACCTTGACAAAGAATCACCATCTAGAGTGCTTTGTCTCCCAATGCCTCTGTCTCTGCCTCGCTGAGTATCTGCCCTAAGAGATTCACATCGCATGCTGTAGTCACCACTCCCGTTGCTTTGCACTGAGCAAACCCAAATATTTGACAATACTGATATTAAGTCTCGTCTTTGGATGTTTTTTTTGTTTTGTTTTCCCTTACAGATATAGCTAATTAAATATGTGGTATATTTTCCTACAGTTTAGTCCAAAATAGGAAAGGGATCTTTCTGGAATTGAATTGAAATCCAGCACTGTCACTTTATTGATTAGACATGATATGATATTACTGTTGTGAGGCACCTACAGGTTGTTTTAATTGTGTTACTACTGAATTAGAAGATTTTCCCTAGACTATAGGACTTTTGTACTAAAGAATGAAGATTTTTCTTTGCATCAGAGCTGAGTACAATACTGCTAACAGGGCTTGTACATCACAATGCATCATGGGATTTTTTTTGTTGGCAATACTCCCCACATCGAGAATTGTACCACTGTACAATCCTATCCCACATGAATATACTGTAACCTAGGCTTAGGAAAACTTTGTTTTGACACATCTCGCATGGGAAACGCTGTGGCAGCTTCAAATAGAACAATATATTCCCAATTATGATCCCATAATCGTTTCACAATGAATTACTAAACAATGACCAAAAAACAAAACCACACAATAACTAACATTCCAATGCCCCTATGCTTCCAAAATGGAGGCAGTCATCGTGATGTACAGGCCCTATTCTTCTAAGACAAGAGTATTTTTAGAGCAAAAGATAGTTGATGACCGTTAAGAGATTTGGACCTAAGTGTGAGACTGCAGGTTTGGTGTGTGTGTGTGTGTGTGTGTGTGTGTGTGTGTGTGTGTGTGTGTGTGTGTGTGTGTGTGTGTGTGTGTGTGTGTGTGTGCGTGTGTGCGTGTGTGCGTGTGTGTGTGTGTGTGTGTGTGGTGCGATGACAGTGAGTATGTGTGCTGGTGTGTGTTGTATTTTCTAGGGGCATCGAGGACATCACTGTGACTGGGAAGACATAATCATGATTTATTTATGAATTAATTTATTCAAGGATAATGTCTATGACCAGTTTCAGTCCCCTTGGATTATGTACAAGATATCAACTGGAATGCTTTCTGTTTGTTCATTAAGGAGATGTACATTTACTGTACCTGATATATACTCTAAGTACTGGAATCTGACTTGATGTTGTTTATATTTAAGAATAGATCTATATAATTTATAAGTTTTGTATAGTTTCAAAAAAAACTATGAGCATTTGTATATTGTAAATAAATTAAAAACAACCATCAATAAATAAAAAACACCTATTGTTTTGAAGCTGAGGCTTATCAAGTTATCCCAGCTATAGTTTAGCTGATGGCAGATGTTTTATCTTTTGGCTGGACAGACTTTGCTGACAATATGTTTTGAGTTCCCCTATAGTTTGTCTCAACATGGCAGGATAAAAGGAGTGTACACCAATGCTGCTAATCACGTGCATGCTAGTTCAGTAAGGAATTACACATGGTAAGGACATACCCGTTTTACTTGAGGATGCTAACATACTAACACAGATGGGCCAAAAACAACATAGCTTCTTAATGGCAGTACAGCACTTGAAGCCCTGTGCGGGGACCCTGTACCTGGGTGTCTGGGGACCCTGTACCTGGGTGTCTGGGGACCCTGTACCTGGGTGTCTGGGGACCCTGTACCTGGGTGTCCCGAGACCCAGTACCTGGGTGTCTGGGACCCTGTACCTGGGTGTCCGGGGACCCTGTACCTGGGTGTCCGGGACCCTGTACCTGGGTGTCTTGGACCCTGTACCTGGGTTGTCCGGGGACCCTGTACCTGGGTGTCTGGGACCCTGTACCTGGGTGTCCGGGGACCCTGTACCTGGGTGTCCGGGACCCTGTACCTGGGTGTCCCGGGACCCTGTACCTGGGTGTCAGGGACCCTGTACCTGGGTGTGCGGGGACCCTGTACCTGGGTGTCCGGGGACCCTGTACCTGGGTGTCTGGGACCCTGTACCTGGGTATCAGGGACCCTGTACCTGGGTGTGCGGGGACCCTGTACCTGGGGTGTCTGGAGACCCTGTACCTGGGTGTCCGGGACCCTATACCTGGGTGTCCGGGACCCTGTACCTGGGTGTCCGGGGGACCCTGTACCTGGGTGTCCGGGGACCCTGTACCTGGGTGTCTGGGACCCTGTACCTGGGTGTCCTGGGACCCTGTACCTGGGTGTCCGGGGACCCTGTACCTGGGTGTCTGGGACCCTGTACCTGGGTGTCCGGGGGACCCTGTACCTGGGTGTCCGGGGCACCCTGTACCTGGGTGTCCGGGACCCTGTACCTGGGTGTCCCGGGACCCTGTACCTGGGTGTCCGGGACCCTGTACCTGGGTGTCTGGGGACCCTGTACCTGGGTGTCTGGGGACCCTGTACCTGGGTGTCCGGGGACCCTGTACCTGGGTGTGCGGGGGACCCTGTACCTGGGTGTCCGGGGACCCTGTACCTGGGTGTCCGGGGACCCTGTACCTGGGAGTCCGGGGACCCTGTACCTGGTGTGTGCGGGGACCCTGTACCTGGGTGTCCGGGGGACCCTGTAACTGGGTGTCCGGGGACCCTGTACCTGGGTGTGCGGGGACCCTGTACCTGGGTGTCCGGGGACCCTGTACCTGGGTGTCCGGGGACCCTGTACCTGGGTGTCCGGGGACCCTGTACCTGGGTGTCTGGGGACCCTGTACCTGGGAGTCCCGGGACCCTGTACCTGGGTGTCTGGGACCCCTGTACCTGGGTGTCTGGGGACCCTGTACCTGGTGTGCGGGGACCCTGTACCTGGGTGTCCCGGGACCCTGTACCTGGGTGTCTGGGACCCTGTACCTGGGTGTCTGGGACCCTGTACCTGGGTGTCCGGGGACCCTGTACCTGGGTGTGCGGGGACCCTGTACCTGGGTGTCCGGGGGACCCTGTACCTGGGTGTCTGGGGACCCTGTACCTGGGAGTCCCGGGGACCCTGTACCTGGGTGTCTGGGACCCTGTACCTGGGTGTCCGGGGACCCTGTACCTGGGTGTCCGGGGGACCCTGTACCTGGGAGTCCCGGGACCCTGTATCTGGGTGTCCGGGGACCCTGTACCTGGGTGTCAGGGACCCTGTACCTGGGTGTCTGGGACCCTGTACCTGGGTGTCCGGGGACCCGCTGGCCCTCGTTCCTGCTTGTGTTTGAGCCACAACTCCTCCTGTCACAGCAGGACGCCCACGCCGGCCCTGGCATGCTTTCAGACAGAATCTGGAAAAATGCAAGGTGTTCTTTTTGTTTGTTTTATTTCATCGCTACTCTAAGGTGATTGATATTTAAGATTGTGTTTTATTGGGCCTCTCCTTTAAATGCAAAGCATCGTGAATCGATGTCAATGTGGTTGTTGGGGAGACACAAGCGGATGCTGTGGTTGCTGTACACTTTGAGGACGATGAATCGATACATTTTCAATTAGTTGGGACTTTTGTAGATAGGCTCTATATAGTTTAAAAAAGGTTGTGCGCATGCCTCTTTCATAACTCAAATTATTTTGTGTGTAATGTTAAGATATGTCCAGGATCAAAATATACAGTTTTTATTTATGCTGTGCATTTCAAAGGGTACATTATTATAACAATACGGGATAGGCAATCATATTTCAGATATCAGGAGTATTTAGGTCTACGCAAGTTGTTCTCAGTTGACTAATGTCATTTTATGCATTACGCATATGCATTATTTGTCTTTGTTACTTGTTTGTAAAATCCTCATTTTTGTGAGGGCCTCTGAGTAGAACTCTGTACCACAGAGATACATTTAGCATTGTTTCCCCAGGGTCTTCTTGCAATAAATTGATTTACATGCAGACTGGCTTCTGTTTTTATTCTGTTCCCCCCCCCCCCCCCCCCCCCCCCCCCCCCCCCAAAAAAAAAATCACGGCTTCATATCATGACCTCTAGCCACAGGTCACCACAAGTGGAGGGTTAGGGTTAGGGTTAGGTATCAGTGATTTAAACTCTTCCTCATTAAATTGTGCTCACATTTGAAGTTACAAACCTCGCATTTTCCACAAAACACCATCATGCCATACCGTCACGATTGTAAGAAAAGCATTAGGTCCGCAACGCAAAAACATTTTGAGAACACAGCGCCAGAGGTGAAAGGAGAAGAGGCATTCAGCGGTGGTCACGTGACCCCCCCCCCTCTCCTCTTCCCAGTAAGGAGGCTGAGTTAACCATAGACATCTTATAAGGAGTTCACCTCTGGAACCGCAGCCGGCGCAGCGGCGCTGTTATGCGCCTGCAAGTCCGCTATGAACTCTGAAGTGCATGTTGTCGCTTCTCAATGTGTTGCGAAAAAGGAAACAAGGCAAACTATGTCTATCTACTATTATGCCTCTCACGGACCGTAAACACACAACACAGCTTCGAGGTTCGGGAAACTTTGTAAAGGTAAGTGCGTTGGTTTCCTGATGATGTTCATAGTTGTTAGTTCTTAATAGGCTGGTCTTTTGTTATATATATATATGTGTGTACAACACGGAGCGTCGTGTGCAATAAAAGTACCGTGTGTAGTGTGATGAGACCATACTGTGTGCAGTTGTCCCACCCTTTTAAAACACGCACATTATTTTAATAATTTATTCCAAGGAGAAAAATGCAGAATCCTGCAAACAACTGTGAACAAGGCAGACGACTTGTCTACATGATCCCTGCGCTGCCATCACGCAGCCATGTGTTTTGTGTTATGTTAAAAAACGAACTTTTCAACTTTCCATACCCTTTCACCTTCTCCCTCTCACTTTTCGGAGTGGTAAGTATTCTGACAAGTTCTTGGAAAAATGTAGTTGCTTAAACTTATCAAACTTGGACGGTCCGCTGGCCAATATGTGGACATCCATTCTTTCTGTTCTCTTACCAGTATCAGTATATTGTCTCTGTTCTGCAGTCAGTAGATGTTTAGTCTAGTATGGTCATCTTTATTTTTTAATCCCTCTATTGTTACTTGTTTTTAAGATTATCTTCAGTTCAAGGGAAGGCGTTTGGTCTCCAGGTGGCCCAACTGGGTATGGAAAGCTAAATGATATCAAATGGCTTGGAAGGGATCAATTGCTAAACAAAGAATGTTACAAGCTGTAGAACCTATCCTCACTCTCATGCATTTCTCTTAACTTTCTCCAGGAAGATGTTTCTGATTTGTCTACTGGCAGCATGCCTGTCTTTTTATACCACAACTGTGTCTTCTAAACCTTTGTAAAGGAGTGAATTTCACTACTGTAAAATGCTTTCTTCAAGTCGTCTTGTGCTGTTGTTTACCTGTCTCCCTTATTGGCACCAATGGGTTCTTAAAAGGCCACAGACTCATCTGGGGCAGCAATGGAAATGCCACAAAAACAATGGAATGGTGACGTCATGAAGACATGGGCCTGTTAGCTCTGAACCTCTCTATTGAACAGACCGACAGCTAGCTGCCAGACATGATGATCAAACACTTGAGTCAAGTTCAGAGGTGCCAATCTGGTCCCATTCCTTTCTGTATTGAAGTCTGATGGGCGGCTTAAACCAAATGTTTGCTTTGCTGAAAAATGTACCACTCTCCAGGTCCTAATGCGGGCACTTTGTCATTGGCTTTAGCGTTCTTCTTCAAGAGAGAAATTCACATGCTGTTTTTCAATTTAGCTCCAATGTATCTGAAAGGAAATGGAGCCTTAAACCCTTTTATTTAGGTTTATTTGCAGTGTTTGGTTCAACTCCAATTATGTTTATCAGATTTCCTGTTTCTGCCTCACTCTGCTCTTCTGTTTAAACAAATCTTCTAAATGACTCAACATAATGTTAGGCTACTTTTGGAGTTTATTTGGTATGAATGAGGAATAAAGGACACTGAGGAGAGTTTTATGTTTCAATGCACATGCGGTAATTGGCTTGCCTCTCTGATATTTGACTATGAAGTCATTGTTTGATATTTACTATAGGGAGTCTGTTATGTGTTAGCCTCAAGGATGCCTACAGGTAGTCTACAGACATCAGGGATCGAACCTGGTACCTCGAGCCAAACGCCCTACTGAACCGCTATATCTTTCAACAGACAACGCATCACTTCTCAACAATTCTCCATCTTCACAAAATCGTTCACCGACTGTGGGCAAAATGTGAAGGACATCACACGCGTTGTTATTTTGGTTCCCAATTTAAAAAGGGAGTCGCCCCACTGCAGGACTCTGAGCACTCACAACAGAGACAGAGGGAAAGGTCCAGTCTTTCCCTCTGCTGACCGTTTTAGTGTGGAAAGTTAAAGCTGGGCTGGGCATGCCCGTCACACCGGTCACAACCACACATTGAGTTGAATTGGCAATCCCCCCGTTTCGAAAGCCACTTGATCTCTTCTCCCTTCGCGACCGCCGATGAAAGAGTTGATGCTTTTCTCAATGATCTGAGGGGAGAGGGCTCAGGGTGGTGCTGGTATCAGAAGATCGATCTCAGGATGAGATTTGACGGGCGTAGACAGACATTCGGTGGGTCAGCCCTCTCATCAACCCCCGCAGTCTCCCCCCTCTGTGTTGCCTCGCTGTTGGCCTGCTATTTAAATAAAAGCATGCCAACCATTTTTTCATCCCATACCCACAGGATGTTGGCCAAGAGCTTCAGCTGAACTCATCCAGAAACACTGACCCAAATGCTTCTGGGCTGCGCTGCTAACACAAAGACAACGGCGTGAAGTGGTTTTGGCATAACCTTTCAGTTAATTTGTTCATTAGTGGAGCTGTGCAGCATTTGGGTTTTGGCAAATCTTTCACCTTGGCTGCACGATTGTTGGGACAGACAGACGGACAGAAAGACATTGAGACATTCACATGTTTTTATTTTTTTGAGACATTGCACATTACTAGTTGTAGGTCTCTCTGGTGAAAGCAGTCCTACCCTGAATGTGTGCCGGAGGGTCCACATCATGTCTGTGTGGCTGCAGTGTGGCCACGCTTTCCATACCCATAAAAATGGCTTGGGTGGAGCCAGAGGAAATTGCACTTATTTTTGCAGCAGAATACAACAGAAAGTGACGAATGCACGCTTGTTATTTCTGACTTGAGAGGAACCGGCTGATCTCTGCTTATTGGTTGCTTATTATTCTTTCCAGCTGAGGTTCCTTCAAAGCATCTCCGGTCTTCAGAATATAAAGACATGATAAAGGAGCTCTTCCATGACACCCCTCATTGAGTATCAGTTACACCAGCACCACTTATTCATATCATAACTGACACAGGGTTGTAACAATTATATGGACAAATTATGAAAACATTATGAAAAAATATAAATGCTTGCTTGCGCACTAACAGAGTTTCTCCTCCCTCTTTTAACATTCAGAATGGGGCTGATAAGTTATCTTTGAAATGGCAAAGCACAATGTGTCTGTGTGAGTCCACAACATATAGACAATAAAAAAGGGGCATTTAGCTTTTGTCCAAAGCGACTTACAATCAGTACATTTGTGGGGTTCCACATGTGTGCAGTTGAAGAAGGGGGATCAATTTTGAAAGATCCTGTTTAGTTTTACTTTTCATCGCAGGTGTTTTGTTTCCATTCTAGTATTTTCAAATTCCAACTTATTGAAATGAATGACAACCGATGTATTCTTACAGTCTTATTTTACTGTTTCATTTTGGGAATAATAACTACTGCCGAATCCTGGATGTTACAACACACTTGTGGCCATCAGCATCAACAAAGTGTGTTGAACAAATCTAACACAGGTATCAGCAATTCAACTCTTCCTCCATCTTTTGAGTAGTAGATTAGAATTTGGATCCACAGGATGTTGAGGAACACTCTGTATCCCAGTGGTGTGACCATCCTGGTTCTGAATCCAGGTAACAGCTGTCCAGACAGAGGACATTCTTCCAGCGAATGCTTGGGATGCTGAGGATAAATAGCCAGTCCTGCCTCCCAGAAATGTTGTTTTCTCGAGTGAAAATGTAAACAAGAAAATTAAAGCAGTGTATAGTATTTCTATACTGGTTTAAAGTCCTGTGTTTAAGTTAGTTTTAGTTTATTTCCGCAAGCTCATTTTCGGTTTTTATGTCGGTTAACAGATTGCTTTTTCAATCAGTTTGTGTTGGTTTGAGTTTTGCTCACTGTACTTTCTTCCTCTGTGATTTTCTTTATAGCCGCTGCTGGACCCTTACTGACGTCATGTGATGTAGCGAGGATTTTAATATCTTTTGGATTCTTTAGTGGTGCTTTGGTCCACATTCACTATGGCAACATGCTTCCTGTATCCGTATGTCTCTGTAGCCCTACAACCCATCAGCAGCTCTTACGTCTGAAGTACCAGTAGTCAGTTGTTGGCCTCCACTGAACTCATTGTGGTCCGCGGGCAGTGAGACCGAGAGACGAGCATCCATTTCTCACCTAGAGGCATATTAGAGGGACCTTACTGGCAATGAAATGAGCTAGATTAAAAAGTGCTCCAGATTCCCAATGTGGTAAGAATTAAGGTGGGAGGAATGGCACGGTGGGAGCAGGAGGGAGAAGCGTGAGGAGTGGGGTGGGTGAGGGGGTGGTGGGAGAGTCTGGAGGTATGGGGAAACGAGAAGGTGGGGGGGGGGGGGGGGGGGGGTGGTGGGAGAGTCTGGGGGTATGGGGAAACGAGAAGGTGGGGGGGGGGGGGGTTCAGACTGAAAGCAGTCCAGCAGACCAGCACCTCCGTATTACTGGCTGTGGCCAACACAGGAACTTCCCCTTGGTCTCGCCACAGCTCTGATCCACGTGTCTGTCCAGCAGGGCTCCTCCAGCCTCCTCCAGCCTCCTCCAGCCTCCTCCAGCCTGCTGCAGCCTCCTCCAGCCTCCTCTAGCCTCCTCCAGCCTCATCCAGCCTCATCCAGCCTCCTCCAGCCTCCTCCAGCCTCCTCCAGCCTCCTCCAGCCTCCTCCAGCCTCATCCAGCCTCCTCCAGCCTCCTCCAGCCTGCCGCAGCCTCCTCCAGCCTCCTCCTCCAGCCTCCTCCAGCCTCCTTCAGCCTCCTCCAGCCTCCTCCAGCCTCCTCTAGGCTCCTCCAGCCTCCTCTAGCCTCCTCTAGCCTCCTCCAGCCTCCTCCAGCCTCCGCTCAGACACAGAGAGCACCTGGCTCAGCAGGGGACAGCAGCTCCACGACATGGCCTCCAGCACGTTCCCCATGGGACCCATGGACAGGAGTGGGAGCTTCTTCAAGGTAAGGAGCATCACCGCCCTCCCACACATGTCTGTCTGTCTGTCTGCACGTTGGGGACTCTTGGCAGAGCCGTCGTTCCTGATTTACTGTCTCTGTTGGCCCTTTGACTGTCAGCAGTCGGTCCTCCGTTCTGCCGGCCCGGTCCCGTTTCCCCTGATGCTGTCGTGCAGCCTGAGTTCTGACCACAGCGATCTCATTGGGCGTGATGCATGCACAGTACATAACGTATGTGCAGCGCTTAGGAGAGATGAGTGAAAACTTGTTGTTATAGTCTCGCTTCTCACGGACACCTTGCCGTCTCCCGCCTTGGTCGGCCAACAGAGTTGATGGAGTTGTTGATTCCCTCTTGATTCATACGCCTCCTTTTTCTCTGTGGTGTGCTCTCACAAGGGCACACACACACACACACACACACACACACACACACACACACACACACACACACACACACACACACACACACACACACACACACACACACAGATGGTCCATCCAACCATCCTTAAAAAACATTATGGTAAAATCCAATCCTCTTGTCAGCTGTATTTTTTTTGTAACGCAGTCTGCAGCCTCGGTTTTGAAGTGTGCCTTGTCATCTGTTTGTTCCATAATACACTTTATTGCCTTATTTTTGAAAAGGTAATGAACAAAGTTACAGCTTTTATTTATACAGCTGCCGATGGCTCAATCAGTCTCACACTTGCATCGCTTGATGCTCAGCCAACAAAACAATACTCTGTGTGTGTGGTCTCTCAACATCAGAGCAGCTCAAGATATTTCATATTAACCCTGTTAATATGCACACTCATTGTCCATGAGCAAGGTGCATTAACACTCCATCTGTCCCTAGAAGACAGAAGACAACCCCAATCTGTTCCTAGAAGCTAGATTTTTTTCATACTGGTACCTTGTGGTCTACATTTGTCATTCCCATGTTTTTTAGACATGGGAGCGAAATTTGTTCTCTGCATTTGATCCATCCTATTGTACATAGGAGCAGTGGGCTGTTATGTTCAGCGCCCGGGGAGCAAGTTGGGGTTGAGGGTTCAGTGTCTTGCTCAAGGCCACTTTGACATGCAGACAGTTTTGGAAGTGGGGATCAAGGGGTTCGAACCGCCGACCCTGCGGTTGGTGGATGACACGCTCTGTCAACCCACTCTACCCACTGAGCTACTGCTGCCCCCTTAAACCTCAACTTAAACCTCAATTCAGCCTTGTATAGACAAGCATCCATCTTGATAGCTTGGGGGAGGTCTATGGGAACTTCTGAGGCATACAATGGACAGCAAGACCTCAGGAATCCTGAGGCATTAATTGGATTGGCTGCAAATACCTGACCTAAGCCTCTTTCACACATCCACCTATTTCACTCAACCCCGACCTTATCTGGACGTTACCCGGAGGAGCTGTATGAAGGAACCACTGAGTCAGTCGGACAGGACATTAAACAGATTTGCTGTCGGCTCTTGAGTACAAAGTCCATGTAATGTTGGCTCACAACCATGTGTGAATAGAGCAGGCGATTGTCTGAAGAACTCACGGCCGGAACAGAAACCGGAACAACGCATATAAAATCATGTGTACTCTATTGCTTGCCTTGTGTATTGCTTTCCATTCTTTCGTCAACATTGCGGATACGTCCAAACACAAAGCGGCATTGATCACCATCGCAACGAGTCTGCAGTGTCGTCACCACGGCGATGCGCTGTAAACACCATGACCTCCGCGGTGTGCTGCGTCGTGTCCCGACTCCTGCACGCCCCCCACAAGGGCTCCACAGCCCCGCGCAGCCTGAACCCCCGCGCAGCCTGAACCCCACGCAGGCTGAACCCCCCGCAGGCTGAACCCCACGCAGGCTGAACCCCACGCAGGCTGAACCCCACGCAGGCTGAACCCCACGCAGGCTGAACCCCACGCAGGCTGAACCCCACGCAGCCTGAACCCCCGCGCGGCCTGAACCCCACGCAGGCTTGAACCCCACGCAGGCTTGAACCCCACGCAGGCTGAACCCCACGCAGGCTGAACCCCACGCAGCCTGAACCCCACGCAGCCTGAACCCCACGCAGGCTGAACCCCACGCAGGCTGAACCCCACGCAGGCTGAACCACACGCAGGCTGAACCGCACGCATTCCGGCCTGCGAGGACGTGTGGGACCGGGGCCGTCCCCTGTGTGTCCCCTGTGTGTCCCCTGTGTGTCCCCTGTGTGTTCCCCGTGTGTCCCCTGTGTGTCCCCTGTGTGTCCCCCTGTGTGTCCCCCCGTGTGTCCCCTGTGTGTCCCCTGTGTGTCCCCTGTGTGTGACGGGGCAGCCCTGGGCGCTGACCGGGGTCACACCAGAGCTCGTCTTACCGCGCCGGCCTCGTCCGTTCCACGGCGACGCTCCAAGCCCGCCAGAAGTTGGTGCAGCTTGCAGACTGGAAGCCTGGCGCTGCAGTATTGAGGCCAAGGGAAAAGAAGACTCCAGCAGGATCCCTAAAACGTATCAGTTACATAGAGGTTCAAACATAGCAACTATGGCGTCACACAAATGTTCCTGAAGGGACTTTTTGGAGGCCAAATGTTTGGTTTTTACGGCCTGCGCTGTGGAATTGTACCAATTCAGCAGAAGTGAATGTGTGTGTGGTGGTGAGGCCAGTGGAACCTGTCTGGGAATGAGCAGTCTGTCAGGAGACTCTTCCACCCCCCGACACACAATGGAATATGGAATATAATTCGGCTGATCACAACACAATATGTTTCAATGTGTTTTCTCTATTGTCGCTTCAGCATTCAGTCCTTAAAGCTTACTGCTTGATCATTTGTTAATGGCATTAGCAGTAAAATGCACAGATATAATTAGAATAGAAGTATTTATAATTAAACAACATACATATTTTAAGTATAGTGGAAAAGGAGTTAAATACAAGCATCACATAATTATGTTTTCAATTATTAATCTGCTTGAGATTTCAGCTGTGTGCCCAGACACCGTGAAAGCAGTCACTGTGTGTCTCGGTTTGAAAGCCTGACACATAGTTTCCCATTGAGTCTATCCATGGCTTAACAACAGCCCATGCAGAGAATCACTTACCTACACACACACACACTCACACACACGCACGCATATGCACACACACACACACACACACACACATACACATTCACACACACAGAATTAGAGAGTTGTGGAAAAGTACATTCATTTTTCACAGTGTGTGTGTGTGTGTGTGTGTGTGTGTGTGTGTGTGTGTGTGTGTGTGTGTGTGTGTGTGTGTGTGTGTGTGTGTGTGTGTGTGTGTGTGTGTGTGTGTGTGTGTGTGTGTGTTGCCATGTATATACAGTAAGGTGCCCTGAAGTTCACATCTGTATCTGTTTACGTGCGCTGGGAAGGACTTGACTCTGAAATCCATAACGCATGTGAAGGCGGTGGACAGCGGGACCACAGTGTTGGCACCGTGGACTCTGAGGGCCTTCAGAAAGACATGAAGATGTGCCGAGCCAGCCACTCTCTGGGGCTCCTAATGACCTTTTACTCCATGGCTTCATGATGTCCCCGCTGTACTCTGCTGCTCTGCTCCCCACTAACCACCCCCCCTCCCTCTCGGTGTGCCACAACACTGAACCCTCCACCCTGTCATGGATTATGAATGCTCTGTCTGCTGCTCCAGCACGCTGATGCTTTGTCACTCACACACACTGTGCAGTGGTTACAGCCCCCCCCCCCCCACACACACACACAGACACACACACACACACACACACACCCTCTCCCTCCCCCATTGTGTTTGTATTGCAGAGCCATTGCTGCATGGACACCACAAACAAAATGTGCATCTGAATAATAAATAGCGTTCAGTTTTTCCCCAGAATCGATTGTCGCTTAGGTGTTGTCCAACATCGCCGATAACTCAACTAGATGTGACTTGAAAAATTTAAATCTTGGTTTGTTTTATAGTTCTTTTTGGAATGCATAATTAAAGACTGCTTGCAGGGTGCCCATTTATATCTTCTTTTTTTTACATTGCCTTGGTGCTAACTATTACTTTGAAAAAAGAACAAAGGAGCCAAACTACTGTGTTAGTCTCGAGCTGAAGGGGATCTGGGAGAGTCAAAGACTGAGATAGTTCTGGTTCCACTTATACTTTTAATGAAAGGGGTTCTTTACAGTGGCTGCAGCGAGCTAGAGTGCACAACTGGACTTCATTTGTACCGAAAGCGTTGTGATATAGCCCCACCTAGCGGGCGTTGTCCGAATTACACCAAGCAGGAGTTTAAACGCGTCCAGCGTCTGGGTTTCATTTCCGAGACCGCAGCACCTGGGTCCCATCTGAGACGCACAGAGAGCTTACCGCCCGTTTCCTTGAGGGGAGCCAGGTCGGGAGGTCACTGACAAAAAAGTTTAGTTTCAATCGTTAATCTGCGATGCATCTTGACCTCATTGCTATTCTTATGAGTATCTGAACCTTTATTTGATCATGGAGTCGCGTCCTCACATCCTTGCCATCTGGAATGTGAGAGCTGCAGGTCCATCACCTGGAAGGTCTGCACACCAATCATCTTGACCGCTGTGTCACCACCTCCTCGGAGCGTTTGTCAGTTTCTGCAACATGGGGATGAAGAGGAACAAACGTGGTGTTCATCACTGGCTCCCCATGGGGCTGCGTGACTGCCTGTCTCCAAAGTGTCCTCCAGCCTCCTGTTGGACACGTCAACATGCAGTGACCCACAGCAGCCTTCAACTCGCAACTCAACATCACACTTCTTCTCTGATAATAAATGACACATAACATCTCAGTCCTGGCCCACAAGACTGGAGATGACTTCCCATGTGTGTTCCTCTCCACTGAGATGTTTACACAAATGACACCTAATTTAGTGCCGTTGTTTATGCCAATGAGTTGATAGTAGGAATGGCATTCATAGTGGGAGTCTCGTACATGGCCAGTTGTGTGTGTGTCACTGCTGCCGCTGCATTGTCTCCGTGCTTCCTGCCTATAGGAAGTGAGTTAGATTCACAGGAATCGCGAGTTCCCAGCCACGCCACCCCGCGTTTCGCAACAGAACTCCAATAGTTTCGATTCCAGAGGCTCCCGTTGACTTTCCTTTCTCCGTCGTCGTGTCGCTACGCGTCTGACTTCCTCATAGCTCGTCCCTGCACGCTCCCTGGGGGGAGTGTGGGGGGGGGGGATCTTGTCTCTCGTTTGTAAACCCGCTGAGTGAGATCTCTCCTCCTGCCGTGTCCTTCTAGCTGATCGACGCGTTTGCGTCTGAGATCGGAGAGCTGAAGCAGGAGATGGTTCAGACGCCCGCCGCAGAAGAAGAGAAGCAGCCTGTTGTGTTTCAAGGGTGAGGCCTGTCGTTCACACACACACAGACACACACACACACACACACACAGACACACACACACACACACACACACACACACACACACACACACACACACACACACACACACACACACACACACACACACACTAGCATGTGCTTTTTTCCCTCTCTGCTGTCCTTGGAACGTTGTGGAAATTGGAAATAGCTCGCGAGAAACACCTACTCGACATAACGACGAGAATAAGAATTCAAGATTCAAGATTGTGGCTCTGAGGTTTTTTCTGGTTGCATTGCATGACTTCTCTTTTACCTGCTTTAATACACACAGTATGTGTTCCTGTTTAAAATTACCATTGCAAAGATGGCTCTGGCTCCCGGAGTGACTTGATGTATATGGTATTGATTTATGTCAGAGGAATAGATTAGCCTCGCCCTCTCTGGATATGTTGATTCGCCCTCTGACTCTCGCTCTCTCTCTCTGACTCTCTCACTCTCTCTGTCTCTCCCATTCTCTCTCTGGCTCTCTCTCTCTCACTCTGTCTCCCTTCCATTCTCTCTCTGACTCTCTCTCTCTCTCTCTCTCTCTCACTCTGTCTCCCTTCCATTCTCTCTCTGACTCTCTCTCTCTCTCTCTCTCTCTCTCTCACTCTGTCTCCCTTCCATTCTCTCTCTGACTCTCTCTCTCTCACTCTGTCTCCCTTCCATTCTCTCTCTCACTCTGTCTCCCTTCCATTCTCTCTCTGACTCTCTCTCTCTCACTCTGTCTCCCTTCCATTCTCTCTCTGGCTCTCTCTCTCTCTCTCTCTCTCTCTCTCTCTCTCTCTCTCTCTCTCTCTCTCACTCTGTCTCTCCCATTCTCTCTCTGGCTCTCTCTCTCTCTCTCTCTCTCACTCTGTCTCCCTTCCATTCTCTCTCTGGCTCTCTCTCTCTCTCTCCCTCCCATTCTCTCTCTGGCTCTCTCTACCTTCCTCCAGGCTGGAGGAGGGGGTAAGCGGGCTGTACCTGCCGGCCCACCACCGCAGCCGTGCGGGAGGTGAGAGGGATTCTGGGTATGACTCGCTGGGCCGGAGGATGAGCGTGCTGGAGAGGCTGACCCAGACCCACCCTGTGTGGCTGCTGCTGGCTCTGGGGGAGGAGGAGGCCAGACACATTCTGCTCCGCCAGCCGCCCGGGGTAAGGAGCCGGGGAACACCCATGCTGCGAGGTCGGGTTGCTACAAAACAAAGCCAGACTTTAATGTCAGTGCCAGGATCGCGCCATGCAGATTCTTCGGCTGATTATTTGAACAGCTATGGTGTTTTTCTGTTTTCGATCAAACATTGATTTGAGTTTGCTTTGGATGGAGAACATCTGCACGGTGACGTCATGTCAATGACATAGTGAGCCTACTGCCCTCCGCGGTGTTCTGTCACATTCTACTAGAGAAGAAAAGCAACGTTGAAAACCCAGCAGTGTAGAAACCACACCCAGGAGACTCATTCCTCTGGGATCCTCCTAAACCACACATTTGTTGCTGCTCGGCTTGGGGATCTTCTGACCGTCTGCAGTTCACACCGCTGTCACCTGGTTGTCTTGTTTGATTGTTTTGTAAAAGGTTAAAAAAAAAACATGTCTAACCGTAGTGAACCTGAGTGAACATCGTATGTTTGTGGCGTGACGCATCGTGACGAGTCTTTTCAATTTGTAGGACACTAGAAGCGCACGTAAATACAATCACAAAAGACATTTGGATCAACGCGTGCTTATGAACCTTGCACGCACAATAATATGCATGCACAAAGCGACGAGTGGCTGAGTGGATGTTCCTGGTGGCTCTTCTGCTCCAGGTCTTCCTAGTGAGGAGGTCGCCTGCCCTGCAGAAGAAGGTCCTCAGCGTGCGTCTGGGAGACGAGGGCTCGTCTCCCCGCGTCAGCGACTTCCCCGTCAAGGAGAGCCAGTACAGTAGGTCCAAACCCATGTCCTTCAGCCAGCCACCAGGTGCAGGTCACCCGGCACACAAAGGCATTTCCCTGCCTCTGGTTGGCGTTGCACGGCTGACTTTCCATTGTTGTGTTTTGGCGTTGTGGCTTTGTGTTGTGTATGGGACGGCACAATACACTTTGTTGTCGTACAATTTCATCACGCAACATGGGCAGCACACTACCAACACACATAACGGACGAGATCATGCCACTAAATTCCTTATTGTTACGTTTCCGTGTACACCCAAAACGTGCACAGAAGTGCATCGCAAACCTGCAGCTTTGCACTCTGGGTCACACATCCTCACCATCGCTGCTGGACCTTCTGGAAGGGAGAACTTCGGCACGTTCTACCATAAGTCATGATGAGCGATGGAACACGGACGCAAGCTGCGATGACATACAAGCCTTGGATTTTCTCATCCTGTGCCAAGAAAGACCCATGGGACAGACTGGGGGTGTCTGTGACCTAGTTTGGCCATCTGATATGGGTCAGATGTATGTCAGTCGGCCACTCCAATACATATGGGCAGAGACAGCTGCTGAGGACCGTAACGTATTTGGCCATGTGGCATTGGGTGGGTGAATAGTTCACAGAAAAGGCATTTGATTTAGCATTGCCCGTTTTGCTAGCACAAATAACCAGTCAATATACCAAGCTTATGCTATGAGCGGACAAACCCAGTGTGAGCAGGGGCGTGGGGTTTGATTCCCGATGTCTGCAGCCTACCTGTAGGCCTCCCAGAGCAAAACACCTGCGCCATCCCTGCTCGTTAATGACATGTGTATAAAAACACCTGAGGAGCTTCGGGTCCAGACGTCTTCTGAATGACTAATTTGTTGTTTATTTTGTTTCCGGTGGTGACTCAGCCTTTTCCCTGGAACACTCTGGAATCAGCTTTGCAGACCTGTTCCGCCTTGTGGCTTTCTACTGTATCAGCAGGTAAGGCATATATTCTCTCTGTCTGGCTGTCTGTCTGTCCATCTGTCTGTCTGTCTACCTCTCACTACCTCTACCTCCCTCTGGTGCCACGCTGGCACAGGCTGACACGGGGTTCAAATGACCCCACATGTTAAACAGGAAATGGGGAAACTGTGCAGCTAGGAGCTACACTTTCCATTCCAAGAGAAAGGAAAACACATGCTGCTGCTATCTGTGTGGCTGTAGTCTGCTACACTGTCTGGAGTTTAACATATGGCCGCAACACTCTAGATGTTCAATTCACTATTTTCACATGATGATAACATAGATGATGTGTTTGTCTCGTGTATCTCAGCCATATTTGTTTTACTCTCTCTTAACACCATTTGTTTGTCTTCTTCCTTGTTTTTTCTTCCTTGGGTCGAATTAGGGACATCCTGCCTTACACACTGAAACTCCCAGAATCCATTGCGTCTGCCAGGTCTCAGAAAGAGCTGGAGGAGGTGGCCCAGCTCGGAGCAGGTAGTCCTACTGATGAAAGCCAACCGAGGGATGATGTAATAGAGGAACGCCTAGCAACGGGCTTGTTTTTTCCTGCTGTATGTGGGATAAAAATGAAAAAAAAAAAAAAAAAAACTCTACTATTCACTGCACTCAACAGTCTGAAGCAGCGAGCCGTGTAAGGGACACAGGGTTTAACAAGAAAACATAAGCTCATTGTTATAAGCCTGCGATCAAACGCTTAAGAGAGTAGGATGCAATACCCGGTTTGCCTTGCAGCCTTAGCGGTACCAGAGAGCTCCTCCAGGCTGGGCTGCAGGAGCTCTCCTTGGCCCAGACGGGCTGCAGAGGGCAGTAAAGGCCCTCAGCGAGGCGACCCTGTGGCTCAGGGTGTGAGCGCTCAGGGGGCGAGCGCTCAGGGGGCGTGGCCACCAGCCTGGCACCGTGTGAGTAATCTCTCCACGCTGTCGACTGCATGCTCAGGCGGCTGCCCTTGAGGGGCTCCTGCCAATCATTCCTGGAGTTTGGTTAACCGACGTGAGTCATGATATGGAAATGGGAGTCAGAGTGCCAGCAATCCGGTTGTCTTTGAAGCCGTCGGTGAAGGGTGCTGGTGGTTCTGATTATAGTAACTTACTCTTAATCTCAAGTACCACCTATCTGGGCTATCTTACTTTTAGGCTGCTATTAAGAAGTGTTTCACTGCACCATTTGAGGATTGTTAGATCAAAATCACACATACACAAATGCACGCACACAAACACACACGAACACACACACACTCACGTTTGTAGGTATGTGTGCGGGTGTCAACTCGTATGAAATGGCGATGCCTGCTTTAGCATAACGGAGCCTGAATTAGCAGTGGAATGGGGGGCGGAGCCAGAGAGGAGCCTCTCTGTTGAGTCAGCGTGGGACTTCTTCTCGGGCTCCCGGCCAGTCAGCCAGCTCCTCTTCCCATGCTGGAAAACCTGCGTTGGAAGATTTAGAGCAGACACGGCCCACGTCTAAATATATACTTGATCAACCCTTTTCTCTTTTTAAACACTGCCTTGTGAATGCCATTTTGCTTTTTTTTGTACTGAGTGCACTTCAAAGGTTACTAGGTGTCTTGTAAGTATTTTAGTATCTTAAAGTCCTTTTTTTAAGCTTAAACCCAGAGAGATGCAACACATTTGTTGTTGCTTAGTTGTGGAATGTTACAGCAGGAAGAAGGTGTGAACCCCAGGAAGGAAACCGGCGGCCATTTCAAAATATTCATCATGGCTTCATCTTGACACAGAATTCTGGCACATTACATGATGGAAACTCTTCATATGCACAAATACCTGCCTTTCGTTCTGTAGAGCTTCATTTACTACACAATACACTGACCATACAATTGGCATTTTTGCCCCAAAACACCAAAAGACTAGTGATAGCTAGCATAGTTTTGCTTGCATGTTGTTTTGTGAAATTGATATTAATAATATTGCAATTCAGCTAATATTGTAGTGCAGCTTCTAGGATTTAATTAAAGGTTTTTTTATTTCCATACTCTTGAGAGAACCCACGTGTTGCCCCAACGGGTACTGACCAACGCTGTAAGCACAATTTAACATGGATATGGGAAATCAAAAGGCGCGATTACGTTCATTTGAAAACCATCCCCACTAGTTTCAATCAATAGTCAGGCTGTATGTGAGCTCTCCTATAATAACCACTTTCTATCGGGGGAGAAGGATGAGAACAGAAGCGTGTTTCCATAGATAGAGCAACAGGTTCTGGACCAGCACACGTGGGACAGGATTAAGACAACATCCCTAGACACTTCCCTAGACACCATCACAGTATTCTCAGGCCGCTGAAACGCTGCCCAGTTATTTAGACGCCATACGTTCGTGTTGTCAGTCATCATAAAACCAGGTTGGTTTTATGAATTTATATTTAGACCAACATGAACTCCACCCTCTCTCGCTCTCAACATGAGCTCGTCCCCACCTCGCTTAGCCCCACCGCTCTCTGCAGTAGGCCTACACCACCTGAACCAGCCCTCCTCCACCTCCACCACCCGTTTTACAGGCTTTTCTGTGGTTCAGTTTGTGTGCCGTCAGCATGGGGCAGGAAACATAATAAAAATACTTGGGTTTTATTTATAGAATGTTTTATTGACCAGAAGTGCGGTTATGCTGACGTGCTGTTATGTTTGTTTTCTTTGCGCTGACTTCTGATTCTGAACGTTTATTTTACAAGTCTATAGGCCTACTTTCACATAAAAACAAAGGGTTCTTACTGACTTACTTACACTTACACTTACTGACGTGTGTGTGTGTGTGTGTGTGAGATGTGTGTAGTATATCGTAGCGTTGAATCTCTGTGATCGAATGGCCGGGTTTGGATGCCGTTATTTTCCACCCGTAACCGTGATTCAGCTTCATCCTAAAGGCCCATTTATACCCTACGGTAATTACGGAAACGGAGGCTTTCACCCGGTTCCGGGGGTCGTTTCATCCGGCAGTTTGTCCGTTGGTCAAGAGCTTAGCAATCCGGTGAGCTCCGGGCGAAACGGAGCAATACCAGAGAAATTCATGGGGGCAGTAGAGAGTCAGGAGCGTTTTGGTTATGGAAGTTTTATGGAGGAAGAAGAAGAAGGAAGAGAGGGAGATTTAAAAATGGCAATGGAGGAGAGAATATGTGAGATGGTTAGGGGGTACATTCATTTGTACGACGCCACGGTGCCTGGGCACCATAACATGCATAACATAATAACTTCCATAACATGTACATAATTGCAACCTCCTCAACAGACGCCATGTTTGTACCGCCCTCTAGAGGATTTCTTACGAACGTCCGTAATACGGACGGAGGCATAAACACAAGCTCCGGGAGCAACGTCTGGAACGGAGAGACGAATTTCGTCCGGTTCCGTAGGGTATAATAATAGCTTAAGACTGCGTGTGCGTGTGCGCGTGTGTGTGTGAGAGAGAGAGAGCGGAGCGGCCGTCTGACAGCTCGGCTCTCGAGGGCATTTCAGCCCGTGAGTGGTGAGTGACTGACGGGCGCGCCGCGGAGGCAGCGAGCGGCGCGGATTCAAGCCGAGAGAGAGTCAAACAAAACGCGGAGGAAACGAATCACGAGAGACTTGGATTTTACACCGGGACTTGAGAAACATGGAGGGACCGCAGCGGAGCGGAAAGGGGACGGACGTTTGGAGCAGGAAATAGGAGTGGAAACTCGCCGGGGCAGTGGAGCGCCTGTACGTGTGTGTGTGTGTGTGTGTGTGTGTGTATATGTGTGTGTATGGGGGGCCCTCCCACTAGAGATTAGCATTGGTAGCGCCCCTCCGGTTCGCTGGGCGTGTGTGTGTGTATGTGTGTGTTTGTTGGTATCCAGTGACTCAGTGCTGAGACTCGGGGCTAAACTCGCCAGACGCGAGAAGCAGCACGTTAAGGCAGAGCCGCCCCGGGAGAACCACACGCGGAGCCGCTGTTCAGAATACTTCAGACTACCTCGAGGGCATAGCTGCGCTGTCGTAAGTAGAGGACTTGGAGAAACGTACTTGGAATTTGTTGTCCAACACGTTGGGATTCCATGTGTGCTGTGATTAGAGCGTTTGTGATTTGACACTCCCACGTTTTTTTTATTTTATTTTTTTATTATTATTTTTTTTATAAGTGGCTCTTGCGTGACTCTAGAAGACGTGCGACCCCAGACAGCGACTCCCCGTTGTAGCTGTCGTAGACTGGCGAGGTGCCGGGCCGTGTGGTTAATGATTGCCTCCCGCTGATTCTCTCCAGGTTTCTGGGAGTCTGCCCTCAGCCGCCAGCACCCCCGCTCGCCCCCCCGCCCTCTGAGCCGCACCCTCAGCCCCCAGCGCTCGGACACCCGGCCCGGCAGGGGGTCTCGCGGGGCCCACGGAGGCGTCCACGGCGGGCAGGCCGGGCGTGGCTTCGTCAGCGCCCCACCGACCCTGCGGGGCCGGCCGGCGGGGCCCTCGCTGCGGCCAGAGCGCAGCCAGCCCGGCGGCGCCCTGTGCTTCGTCAACCCGCTCTTCCTCCAGACCCAGCGCCACCGCCAGGGGGAGCTGGAGTCGCTCGCCGCCTCCCCCTTGTCCCGCGACGCCAAGACGGCCCGCACTCTGAGTCCCAGAAGACCGCCGCCCACCTCCCCTTCCCGGGCCCCGCCCGGCGCCGAGCACCACGCCGGCAAGGTCGCGGCCAACGGGACGGCCCGCCTCACCCCTCCGCCCGGCCTCACCCCCCCGCCCCGCCTCACCCCTCCGCCACGCCCCCCTCCCCCACGCTTCATGCCCAGCCGCCGCCCCGCCCCGCCCCCACCGCTACCGGCCGTGCCGCCGGCGTCCGTCCCCAGGCTGAAGGGCACGCCAGAAGCTGCCGTCGTGGTTGCCAGGCAACCGCCAACGTCAGTGAGGCGCCAGGCGCCCCGGCCACCGTCGATGATGGGCGCCAAGAGCAGCAGCCCGGCCAAGAAGGCTGTCGGCTCCGCCACGCTGCCCTCGAACCCTCCTCCGCCCTTGAACCCTACTCCGCCCTCGAACCCTACTCCGCCCTCGAACCCGCCTCCGCCCTCGAACCCGCCTCCGCCCTCGAACCCGCCTCTGCCCTCGAACCCGCCTCCACCGAGGCCCACCAAAAAGCCCGACCTGGAGGCCCACCGCTGCCACGTTGCCATGGATGACGAGACCATCGCCAAGGCCATCATGCGCGCCAAGTCTCCTCCTCGCCAGCCCGCGGCGCCTCCGCCCGGCGACGCCCCCCCAGGGGCGGGCGCGGGGGGCCCCCCGAGCCTGGCCGCCCCCAACGGCAGGGGGGGGCAGCGCCTCAGCGACGTGAGCATGTCCACGTCGTCCTCCGACTCCCTGGATTACTCCCGGGTTGCGCCCGGGTTCTCCCTGGGCCTCCCCCCCGCCCCCGCCCGCCGCTCGCGTAACCGCGGCGACCCCGCCGAGGACAGCAGCGAGGAGGAGGACGAAGAGGACGAGGAGGAGGAGGAGGAGGAGGAAGAGGAGGAGGAGGACTACGGCGTGGGTCTGGAGAACGACCTGGAGAACGGCCCGCGGCGCAGGCCCTTCAGCGCCCGGCGGAGGAACGTGGGGGTGAGGCTGAGCCGGGGGTCCTTCATCCTGCCCCGCGCGCTGAAGGGGAAGTTCCGCAGGATGAGCGGCGTGCTGGGCTCCCTCAGAACCCCAGAGCGCCGCGCGGTCAAGAGGGTGGCGGAGCTGTCCCGCGAGAAGGGCTCCTACTTCGGCTCCCTGGTGCAGGACTACATCTGCTTTGTGCAGGAGAACCGCCACTGTCACACCACGGCGGCAGACTTCCTGCAGACCATCAGGCAGTTCATGACCCAGATGAAGGCGTACCTGCGGCAGAGCTCTGAGATGGACCCGCCCCTGGAGTCCCTCATCCCGGAGGACCAGATAGGTGAGTCCATAGGTGTGATGCCTGTGTGTGTTTCACCAGGACTGGAGGGGGGGGGGGGGGGGGTCATTTGAATGTATTCATAATTTTTTGGATTCTTTCTTTTGTAACGGGAATTCAAACCTCTGTGGTCCTTTTTTCTTCCAATGGAGGATTTCCATATTGGTCCGCTTGTAACATCCTCTATCACTGTCACTATCACTGGGGCTTTTCAGATGGTGTCAATACAGACATGTGCCAAGTGTCTCATGGTTGTTTGCTGTGCGTGACATCAGGGAGGCCGCAGGGTGAGGTCCAGCCCGCTGGTCGCTCCACACAAAGTTATTAACCGGTTTTGGGGATTTCAGAATAACGTTTCTGTTCCGGAACAGTTGAAGACCATTTGGTTTTCATTTCCATTTCCGTTCCTCGAAAAAATTCCGTTGGTTTTCGGTTTTCATTTTCGTTCCTTGAACCTGTTCGGAGCCCTGGTCCCAACGGATGCTTCATTTGTGTAGCCGGACCAGAGCCTCTCTGTCTCTCTCTCTCTGTCTCTCTCTCTCTCTGTCTCTCTCTCTCTGTCTCTGTCTCTGTCTCTCTCACTCTCACTCTCTCTCTGTCTCTGTCTGTCTCTCTCTCTCTCTCTCTCTGTCTGTCTGTCTCTCTCTCTCTCTCTCTCTCTCTCTCTCTCGTCCCTTGTCCTTTGTAAACAACAACAGTGCCTTGTTCCTCACGACAGAACTGATCCATTCTCTCCTCTTTTGTTCTTTCTTTCTGTGAGCTCACTGACCACAGACATTCACATACTGTCTCGCGCTCATACTGTCGTCCTCCTAAGAGCACTCCAACAACAACGCTGTTGATGAGGCCAGACGTCCCACCGTCGACCTCCGTGGTGAACTGACGCTCGCCGCGTCTCCAAAGGTCACGTGTCGGTCTGTGTTCAGGGTCTCGGTCCCGACCCCCCGGGGGTCCGGGTTTACCGACGCCTGTGAGCGACCGGCGCGGGCGGCCGTGGCGTCACGGTGACGTCATGCTCCACAAACACCGGAGGTCAGCCTTCAGAGGAAAGGAGAAGCTGGTCCACCACGGCTGGTTAGATACCTCCTGTTTACCTCAACCCTTCCTGGGAAGTGCCGCCTTCCTGTGTGTGTGTGTGTGTGTGTGTGTGTGTTTGTGTGTGTGTGTGTGTGCGTGTGCGTGTGTGAAGCCATTTATGTTTGAACTACATTTTAACTTACCTTGGAATTCAGTCAGACATTGTATAGTGTGCGGCAACCATTTTGACCTGGTTATTCCCTTGTTACTTTGAACTTTGTACTGCTGACCTACTTCACAGTGAGTGGCAATGTGGGGGGGTTGTTATTGTCTAGTTATATATTATAGATTACCATATGCTAGATTTACACAAAAGCAAACATTACTCAGAATACAAAGCAAAAGCCTTAGCAGACAGGAAATTGGAGAGAAATTGGACACAGTGTTTGTGTGTGTGTGTGTGTGTGTGTGTGTGTGTGTGTGCGTGCGCGTGCGCGTACTCTGACAGCAGGTGTGTGTGTTCTTGAGAGAGATTGTGTGTGTGTGTGTGCACATGCACTCTGACAGCGAGCGTGTGTGTGCTCTGACCTGTGCAGTGTGCGTATCATTATTCACAGTATCAGTTGTACTTCCCTCCACATGCACAGAATACACACACACACACGGCTCCACTGTGAAGGACGCAGGTTTTCCACTTGTTCCGGAGCTCCGGCGTGTTTGTCTTACAGAGGACAACCAAGCCCCTCCCCCAGTGGACCTGCTGGAGCCGCTCCACAGAGGGCTTATGTGTTTTCTACGGGCCGACTCACACTCTCTGTAGGTCACGGGCCGCGAGGAAACGGTTTTCAGTTTGTCCCGAGGACACGACGGAGAAGACCAGGGTTGTGTTGAGGAGAACCGACATGGTGGTGTGAACTTGTTAGTGGAGGACAGACAGGCACGTTGGTGCCATGTGGCTTTCAGCTGGCTAGATTTGACCACGGTAGTGTTTGTCCTCATCATTTCGGCATGACTACCATATAAACTAATTTTCTGGCCCGCTGATCTGCTCTGTGAAAATGTTATTCCTCATTGAGGAATAACCCCCCCCCGGCACCATCCCCGTCAAAAATACATGAGTTGGATTCCAAGCTGTGGGATAAAGAAGTGTTTGATGGAAACACAATGGAAGCGTGTCGCGCGAGGGAGGATGGCTTTATGAATGGATGTGACTGTAGAGTCCGCTACGTAGGCCTCAGCATGGCGTCTCCTACGTAGGCCTCAGCATAGCGTCGGCTGGCCGCTACGTGTTCATCATGAGGACGGTGTGGTGAATCACCGCCGTTACTTCAGTGTTATGAGCTAGCAGCACGTCACGGGGTTTCGCTGGGGGAAGTCGGTCTGTGGCCGCACGAGAGCCTCGCTTGAGCAAAGGATCCTCATGAGTTGCCGTGTGATCACCATCTTTTGGACCTGAACATGGGCTGAAGGAAACCTGTTCTGAGCACATTGACTTCCATTGTCACTGAACAATCGAATGGTGTAATATTTTCAAAGCGGGATATGTTTAGGTTGTGTGACTGTATGACTCATAACGAAACGCTGTGTGTTTGACTGTGATCCCCCTGCAGACCACGTCCTGGAGAAAGCCATGCACAAGTGTGTCCTGAAGCCGCTGAAGAGTGTTCTGGAGGTGGCCCTCCATGACTTCCAGGTGAGAGAGGTTTTGAGTGGTTTCAGGAGGAAGTGAGACCATCGGCAGCCAGGAAGCAGTGCTCAGAGGCCCTGCAACTTCATTTGATCGTTTACTTTCATTTCAGTTTTTTAAGTACTACAGCTGGTTGGCGTTTGGAGTGACATGGTAATTGGATTCCCCTTAGTGTAGCTTGTGATGTTCATGTTATTGCACGCTAACCCATGAAAGCCTCTATCAGGCTGATCACCGGCATTTTAGAGGCATGGCAGCAAAGGAATGTTAGTTATTATGCTGGGAGTGATGGTTTGTTGGTCATTGTTCAGGCATTAAATCGTTTGTCTGAATCACCACAGGGTTTCCCAGGCGAGTCTGAACAGCCTTGGTTACGAAATATCTTTCCGTTGATTTAGGATTTTACAGTGCAGCAACGTTGACCCTGCATCACCAACCAAATGATGAACCACAACCATGATGCATTGTGATGTACACGCCCTGAACACTCCCACCTAAACGCAACGCAAGATGATTGCTCATCAGCTGTAGTAGCTTGACCTGATGGCCTCCTGGCCTGAGCTTCTTCCAACATAGTAGATCTTATTAGGCCCCATACAAGTTATATCTGATAATAATAAATGAGCCTGCCAAGGTCAGGACTGCAGAGTCACTCCCCATCTTCTGGAAGAGACCTGCATAACATCCATCCTCTACCTACCCCCCTACCCTCATGCTCTTGTATGTTGAGTGTCTTGGCACTTTATAATCGCTCTTTGTAACTTGGCACTTATCCAGAGATGTTGTATACTAGCAATGGTTAACCTAGCCATTGAAATGCTTGAAAGTTGTTCTGGTGACTTTCTTACTGTATTAATAGCAATGAAATGTTTCACCTTCTTCTGACAAATGAACCTATTGTAAGTCGCTTTGGATAAAAGCGTCTGTTAAATGTAAATGGAGACCGCAGTTGAAAAATGTGATGTCATACATTTGAAAAAGTATTTGCTCGCTGCATTGCTTGAACACAATGCAGCTCTGCCCACACAATGTTGGGGGGACTTATGTATGGCTTCATTGTCTTGTACGTGATTGATTTGCAAACAAGTTGTTTGACCCTCCAGTCATGCTGGAATTACATGAAAGTCAATCAACTCCACAAGGGAATTACTCTTGTGAGTGAATTTGGACTAAGGGACTGTGTTTATATCATCTCCAATGAGGAAACCTGTCTCTACAGGGAAATGAATGGACGAATGCTAAAGCTCTAGCTAGCTAGTTCCACCCGACGTGTCTGCGTCGTGAGAGCAGTGTGAGGAGGCTTTCCACTGACCCAGTGTGTCGCACCTTGTCCAGGTGAGCAGCGGAGCCTGGCAGCAGCTGAAGGAGAACCTGGCCCTGGCCAAGGCCAAGAGGCCCCTGGAGCTGGGCGTGGACGGGGTGGTTCCCCCCGACCCCGTGGCCATCGAGAAGATCCGCCACAAGTTCCTCAACATGAGGAAGATGTACTCGCCGGAGAAGAAAGTGTCCCTGCTGCTGCGTGTGTGCAAACTCATCTACAACATCATGCAGGACAACTCAGGTACAGGGGGGGAACACCACAAGCTACACCACAAGCTACACCACAAGCTACACCACAAGCTACACGCTAAGCTACATGACACGCTACACCACAAGCTACACGCTAAGCTACACCACAAGCTACACGCTAAGCTACAGGCTAAGCTACATGACACGCTACACCACAAGCTACATGCTAAGCTACACGCTAAGCTACACCACAAGCTACACGCTAAGCTACATGACACGCTACACCACAAGCTACACGCTAAGCTACACCACAAGCTACACCACAAGCTAGACGACAAGCTACATGAGGTGCGGCACATAAAGCCCAAAGCACACAGCCAAAGCATTCTTGTTAGCAAAAGAATTGCATCATATAGCAAATTAGCCTGGAGTCCTATATGTAGTGAGCTAAAAAGCCAAAGCCCTTCTACATTCTTGCTCTGTGTGAGTTGCTCCTTAAAAAACTATAGGATTATATTTTTGGTTTTTGGGGTCGTGTCACGCTACAAATATGAAGCGCAATTCGCGCCTGCGACCGCGTGCTCCTGCACATGTGCAACGGCGGGACGATGTAGTCATGGGTACGGCGGTGCACTCCCCCGCCACACTGTACTGATGGTCCATCGGCCCGCAGCCTACCTGTAGGCCTGTCCACTCCCCCGCCACACTGTACTGATGGTCCATCGGCCCGCAGCCTACCTGTAGGCCTGTCCAGAGGGCCTAACCCCTGGACCTGCTCATTCAAGACACCGTGTTATAGTCTTCACTGTGAGTGACAGCGGGTGAAGCCCCGCGAAACGAGTTGTAAACAAACACAGCCCAGCTTGTTTGTTGTAAACAAACAAGCTCCTCTGTGGACACACGTCCACAGAGGAGCCGTTTGTGCCTGCGTTGTATGAACCCCCCCCATCTGTCTACAGGGAGGATGTACGGAGCGGACGACTTCCTGCCCATGCTGACCTACGTACTGGCCCAGTGTGACCTGCCTCAGCTGGACGCCGAGATCCAGTACATGATGGAGCTGCTGGACCCGTCCCTGCTGCACGGCGAGGGTGGGTGTGGGCGGACGGCGTGGCTAGAGGCCCACCTAGCCACGTGATGCCTTCAGGGGTGAATGCTGATTGGGGGGAAGGAAACATGTTGGACTGCAACGCAGTGGAACACTTTTTTGAATGACCGGGAAAGGGCTTCGTATCAGTCCAGGTCACGATAACGGAGGTGGGCCCGGTGGCAAATGTCGAATGTGTTAACAACGCATTCCAAAGACTCCGTCACAATAGAGTTTCTATTGTGAACGGCTGCAGGGAGGAAATTCCATGCGGAGTGGTAGGAAATCCCATGAAAAGTCAGAATGGGTTCAAGCCACTGCTAGGAAAACCTCTCAGTCAGTGGGTTCTTTACCTGTGTGAGTGGGGATATACTGCACATTCTGTTATTTAGATCTAAGAAACGCCCATTCGCTCTGTTAATTTACATCTTGTTATCTTCTCACCTCTACATCTCTCTCTCTCTCTCTCTCTGTCTCTGTCTCTCTCTGTCTCTCTCTCTCTCTCTGTCTCTCTCTCTCTCTCTCTCTCTCTCTCTCTCTCTCTCTCTCTCTCTCTCTCTCTCCCCCTCTCTCCTTCTGTAGAGGGTTACTACTTGACCAGTGCGTATGGAGCAATGTCCCTCATCAAGAACTTCCAGGAGGAGCAGGCGGCCCGGGTTCTGAGCTCTGAGACCCGGAACACGCTGCACCAGTGGCACCGGCGCCGCACGGCCCAGCGAGCGGCGCCCTCTGTGGACGACTTCCAGGTATCACGCCTGACCTGAATCCAGATCCCCGACCCCCCCTGCAGGCCGTGAGTCCAACGTGTTCCCACTCATCTCTGTGACCTTGTTGACATTGAAGGAAGACATTATAGTGCATGGGACGGTCTCTGGGCCGGGGTCTTTCTGCGGTGACGCCATGTTCCTCTGTCTCTCCCGGACCTGAAACGCATGAATCACCTTTGGTTTTAACTGTGTGTTTGAGTCTCAGTCATCTCATGGATCAACTCCCAGCTACCATCTCTCATTGTTTGCCTTCATCCTCCAGTACAGTTTTGTGTGGGTATATGGAGACGGAATTGCTTGCTGTGCTCTTTACACTTCTTTGGTAGTTCTGTCCTTTGGTGACCCCTAGTGGCATGTGTGACTACTACAGCAATAAAAATGAGTGTCTTTCTCTTTTTTAACTGCATGCGCATCAATATGTAAATTAAATCAGTCAGGGTTTCTAAAGTCGGTTAGCCTCATCTGTACGTTAGCGTTTAGCTGCTAACAGCCGATGGCGCGTCGCTGTCATCGTGCGGTCTTCCACCGTCCCACATCACCCTGACGCGGCCGTCTCCCTCCTCAGAACTATCTCCGCATCGCCCTCCAGGAGCTGGACTCGGGCTGCACAGGCAAGACCCTGCTGGTGCAGCCCTACACCACCACAGAGGAGGTCTGCTCGCTCTGCGCCTACAAGTTCAGGGTGGCCGACCCCCACAACTTTGCCCTTTTCCTGCTCACCGGGGACACGAGTCAGCAGTTGGCCCCGGACACTCACCCCCAGCGCATCAAAGTGCAGCTCCACAGCCGGCCGTGCGCCCAGGCCTTCAGCTTCGTGTACAGCCGCGTGGCGGCCAACCTGAACCTGCGCAGCCCCGCCGGCCTGCACAACGGGAACAGTCTTCCCTGTTGAGGACGACTGTGAGGAAGACGTGGGGACACTGTGCTCGTTACCGTGGTGCTGACGACGAGTGATGCACTGCCATGCCTTGTTGTTGTCCCCGCCCCCGTGTGTGTGTGTGTGTGTGTGTGTGTGTGTGTGTGTGTGTGTGTGTGTGTGTGTGTGTGTGTGCGTGTGCGTGTGTGCGTGCGTGCGTAGAGACCTTTCGATGGACACCTGGATGGAAATGCGAGCAATGGGTTTTTGAAGTGGATTTTTGACAGGTCTGGGGGCAGGGCTCTGGTCTGGAGGGTAGTTTGTTGGCATTGTGTTTCTATGCACAGGAGGTTTTCTGGAAAGGGTCAGTATTATTTGTAAAAACTGCCTTATGAATGCACATTTTATTTAGTTTCTAAAATGATGCATAATATTGCTGTACACGCAAAAAAAAATTCTGAATTGACATTTTCAGCATGTTGTCTATGGTTTTTTGTAGTTTTCACAGCAGCACTGTGTAGAATATGGGAACTTATTCTATTAGGTTGATTCTGATTTGCCTTACCTGACTTAACTGTAAAGTGGGAAGCCAACATGTGTGGGTTGTGTATGTGTTGGTATGTTTATCTTGTCGCTAAGCTAGTCGACTAGAAATGAGAACTTCATGCCAGCTGGTCGGTGCAACTCAGTCTGTTCATCTTGTTTGTGTAGAGCAGTGGTTCCAAACTCAGTCTGTGGAGGGCCGGTGTCTCTGCATGCTTCTCTACTCCAACACACCTGATTCTAATGATCAGCTGATCATCAAGCTCTATAGAAACCTGATAACGATCCATTCATTAGAATCAGGTGTGTTGGAGTAGAGAAACATCTCAAACATACAGGGACATGTTTTAGATGGCCCTCCATGGATTGAGTTTGACAACACTGGTTTAGAGGGACATGTCGAGGGGATTAGCAAGTGGGATTTAGTCAAGCGGTCACTGGGCGGGAGAGGATGTTTATCAGGTGTTCATTTTATTTGTACACTGACACTGAACTCGCAGCAGATGTTTTAACATTGTATTTAACTTATGGTTGCCTTAAATGTGTATATCCTGTCTTGTGCCTTGTAAAGGAACAAAAAAGCATCTATGCACATCTGTACTATCAGATTATGCGCCAAATCAGCCTCCTGAACTACTCACAACTACTCCTGACATTGGAGACATTAATTTAATAATGAGTATATAAACCATGGTTATATGTACTGCTTTTCTACAATTGCTGGTCAATTGTAGTTCACTTATTTTAGAGATATTTTTATTGAAATTATTTTAATTCATTTTTAAACATGTATGTAAAGGGGATATTTTAGGACACATC
>JAXIVH010001020.1:5000-34535 GCA_036785325.1 Urophycis tenuis | reverse complement strand
GACATATTTACTGGGGAGAACGTTTCCAAATGTAATCAGTGTGCTGTGATTTAGGTGGAGAGACCAGGATGCGGTTCGTTAGGAGACACGGCGCTAAATGTCAAATATCCTCCCCGGGCCGCGTAAACACGGCCAGGCAACGCTCGACCCCGGCTGGTCACAGCATACGTTCGCCGGCAATAAAAACGGCCCCTTTTCCGGTCCACAAAATAAAACTAAACTTGAGGCCTTGTTTGCGGCATAGATGAACACAAACAGCTGCTATTTGCTCTGGCGGACAAGGCAAACACACAACACCATGTGATGCTTCGGCACAGCCAATCACCACGTCCGAAACACACACGTATGAATGTTGTCGCCGCGAACACGGCGGTTCCCGGCGACAACACCTGGTATATTATGGGATGTTACTTACGGCTCGATGCTGACCGGGGTCACCTCGCTCACGGCAGACAGGATGGGCGGCGTGATGTCACAGCTGTCTGGAAGAGCAGAGCGCCACCAAGCGCGGTCAGACCACCGCGGGTTTACGTTGACGGCGTGTAGCTCACGCAGATGTTATGAGAGACGCCCTCGCGAGTCCCGTTCCAGACTGAATAAACACGTCGCGCTGAATGGCCTCCAGCTATTCAGTATTTATTGCTTTCTATGGCTCAAGGTTTCCGTTGGGCCCTAAACTGCTAAACTTATAGACGTCATGCAGGTTTCATGTACAGTATCTCATCTAAGTGATACTGCCAGACTATTATTATCAGACCATATTATTAATCAAGCAGTATTCATTACAGTTACATTTGGGGCATTCAGCAGACGCTTTTATCCAAAGCGACTTACTTAGAGTACATTTGTCATAAGAAGGTGAAAACATTTCATTGCTGCTATACAGCAAAGAAAGTCACCCAGAACAAAATTCAAGCATTATAATAAAAGTAAAGTTAGTATTCATAATAAGTAAATAAAATGGTACACCAAAATAAAAGCCCCCCACCCCCATTAGCGGGACTCACTGGAGCGGAGGAGGCTGCGCGTGGCCGACTTGGGCGTGGCGGGCGGGGGCAGGCCCTGGCCGCCACCTCCCGCGGTCACCACGGAGACGCCGGCGGCGGCGGCGGGCGGACAGGAAGGTGGAGAAGTAGAGGCGGAGCCCTCGCGCACGGGGCTGAGGATGGGCGGTGGCGTGTAGGGCGGGAAGGCCAGCGGGTGGTCCGCCAGCCGCACCGGCGACCGCAGGTGGCTCTGTAGGGCGTGACCGACGTGTAGCAGGGCGGCGCCACGAACAGGCCCGGCTTGGGCGGGGGGATGAAGAGGGGCTCGGGGCGCGGCCGCCGCTTGGACTTGGCCTTGCCGTCCTCGTCACGCTCGCCGTCCGGACCGCCGCCGCCGTTCTGGGGGAGAGAGGCCGGGTCACATCGGGTCAGCTCAGTCAGCGCCGCATTCAAAAAGGACTCTTGATCAATAAAAAGACAGATTGGACTACCAGACTGTGGACTATCAACATGGCCGACCGTGGCGTTCTCATGCACATTGACAATCGCACATTTCGGTACAGACATTTTGGAGAAACCACCAGGAGAACAAGGAGAAAGAGGAGGGACAGGAGGGGAGCTTGAAGAAGGGAAGGAACCGAAAGAACGTAGCGTGGAACCGAAAGGGCCGGAATCGAACCGGGCTGGCGCGTATTGTAACAGGGGAGTAAGTAACAGGGGGTGGCAGTAGCTCGGTGGTAAAGCAGGTGAACAGAGCGGGTCTTCCACTAACCATAGGGTTCGGTGGTTCGATCCCCTTGATCCCCCCTCCTCCTCCAACTGTCCACATGTCGAACCCCACAAATGTACCTGATTGTAAGTCGCTTTGGACAAAAGCTTCTGCTAGCTGCCCCCTTTACCCTTTATTGCACCTTGTGCCAACGAGACAGACAGATGCAGCAGTTGGCGGTTCAGTTTGAACAGGAGGGAAATACCCAGGAGCCCGCTTGCTTTCCTGCACTGCCCGTAAAGGAACCGCAGCCGAAAGAGTACGTGTTGAAGTTACTTGACGGCCGAGACACGAGTGCATACATAATAAAATAAGAATTATAATCGAACTAGAGCTGAGAGGAGAGGAAGGGGTGGGGGGTGGGGGGGGGGGATTAATGCATAAAATGCATTACAGCCAAAATACAGTCGAAAAGATGAAGCCTTATAATCTGCCTGATGCAGAGCCGGGCAGTTGGCGAAATTCACCCCGGCCCAACGGACCCCCTAAACCCCCCTCGACATAGCTGGGGGGAGGGGAGACGGGCCTGGGAGGAGGGTTGAGCAGAGTGCATTTAAAAAGGAGACAGTTCTGGCACGAAAGCGAGAGTGACAGTGAGAGCAAGAGTGAGACCGAGAGTGAGAGTGAGAGAGAGCGAAAGCGAGAGAGAGAGAGACATGGAAGTCTAGGGGATTTCGGTTCCAATGTGAGAGTGATGGGGGGGGGGGGGGGGGGACATAGACAGACTAGATAGTAGTATGTAGTAATGCGTTCTAGCGGGGCGAATGCACACACACACACACAACACGTGCATCCATAGCAGAGCATCATCAGTAGCGCATGAGTAACGCATGTGCAGACGATCTGCAGCAGCATCCAGGACGTAGCCGCACGGCTGTGATGTACTGTGTTGGAACGTGTCTAAACATTTTCAATACACCACAGTCATGAGACGTAGACACCAAAGCATCAGAATCGACGGCGACGACACTTAAAAACCCCCGGTCCATCTAAATCCTCCAGGGCCCCAGGCCGCCATCGCCCCGGTAACGGCCGACCGATGGCACCCACCTGTCCCGAGCTCTCCGACAGGGAGTTCCGTAGCGACCGTCTCCGCGTGACGATGACGGACGGCTTGTGGTCCGCGAGGCCCCCCGACCTCATGGGGCCCGGCGCCGCCGCCACCACCGACACCGCCGGCGCCGCCACCCGGCCTGCCGGGCCCCCAGACGCAGCCGGGGGCCCCGCCGTCCCGGTCGGGGGAGGAGGAGGAGGAGGAGGAGAGGGGGTGGGGCTCCTGGCGCCGCACGGGGACCGACACGGGGATGACCAGCGGCAGCAGGCTGTCGTCGCGGGGCCGCTTGCCGTTGGCGCCCGGGGCCTCCGAGGGGCTCCAGGGCTGGTGGGGTTCCTGCTGGGAGGGGGGAGAGCAGGTTCAGGTCGGTTAACATGCCTATATGAAGAGAATGGGCACAGGTTGCGGGTCAGGGCGCGGGTATTCTGGGATCCAGCGGTCCTACTGGGTCACAGCAGAACTGAAAACAAAACACTGCAAGGGGGGGGGGGGGGGGGCGGAGCTACGCCTTGTTTCCTGTCATTTTATATTCTACAGAAGAAAACCAATTTGCCCGAGTGGATGAGGCTTTCAGAAGGGGGATTTGAAAGACAGAGGCTCACTTCTATAGCGGGCGGAGCGGAAGGCGTTTGTTTGAACCCCTGTCGAAAAAACAAATACAAAGCCGAAACGCCCCGTTGACCTATATCTGAGCTCATCGACCAATCAGACGAGCTCAGATATAGGTCTGATTTGTGAGGCTAGGACGCGGCGAGGAGACTACAAAAACAAGGGAAGCCCGGTCCACAGTGACCGTGGACCACGTGCACACACGTCAGCAGCACAATGAGCTAAACGCACGTGCTCGTCCCGCCGTGACGGGGATCCGGTCCGTTTCATGAATAAGTGAGGCGCACGCGCGTGCATTATCTCGCCGTCGCCTCTCGCTCCTCTGGACGAGGCCGGCGTGGACAACAAGGACAGCGGTTGGACATAAGTAAGCATAGAACCTGCCCCCCCCCCCCCCCCCCAACCCCCGCCCTCATTCAAGGAATATCCCCTCAGCGGTCAGAGGGACCAATTGGTTTCGTATTTTTCAACTCGAGGTAACCAAAGTGCTTTGTCTGAAGGATGCCAACAACGGAGAAGCTCGGCAGAAGCGTCCCCTGTGATGGAGGGGGGGACATTGTTTGATGCACCTCCTTCAGGCCGGATCCAGTTTAGGCGAGGGGTTTTTTCAGAGCCAGGAAAACAACACAAAAGAAACGAAAACGAACGACAAGCAAACGTGCACAGGGAAGCATCTGTATTTATCCCTTTTAAAATGGAACGCCAAAATCCATGCAGCTATAAAAAGGATCGTGTCTCAGATCTTTTGGATGCTTTGGAAAATATGTTACACCACAATAAAGTCACCAGGCCAGAAAAAGGCCTACACCCTGAATATGAAACTAGGAGCGAGCGAAGGGAAACCACAACATTAGGCACATAGCTCCCATTTTGGTGCACAGGGAAACCATGAGCACGCGCGCGCGCAGACACGCGCACACACACGCAGACACACGCACGCACGCATGCACACGCACGCACGCATGCACACACACGCACGCACGCACACACACGCACGCAAACACTCGGCTGATTGCGGAAAATGGTAATACTATACTTAAAGTGTACCAAAACGTAAGTGTACTTTAAAAATCCTGCATACCCTATTACTTAAATCAGGGGCATGGGCCTGTGATGTAATTTATTTGCATATCTGTTGGTTTTAACGCCACAATTCTTCTATGAAAGGGGAGAGGAGGAACAGAGAGGGGAGGGTGGTGCTGGTGGGCTGGCTGCTCCATGATTGCCAACCTGTGGAAACCTCCAGAACCAGCAAGAGGCAAGAGAGGGCAAGCAGAAGGCACGCACGCACGCGCACACACACACACACACACACACACACACACACACACACACACACACACACACACACACACACACACACACACACACACACACACACACACACACACACACACACACACACACACACACACACACACACAGAGAGAGAGAGACAGAGAGAGAGAGAGAGAGAGAGAGAGAGACCCTTCCCTTACCCACATGTTTAGAGTAGTGAAGAGAGGTGGAGGGGGAGGAGGGGAGAGGGAAGTGTAGAGATGTGGTTTGGAGTTTCACTTCCCCTTGATGGAATGATGAGGGCGTGTAACCCACTCTACGGCTGCTCGTTTGATCTGCTGGCTGCCCCTGGGCCATAGTGGCCGTTAAACAGACACCCTGACCGCCCCCCCCCAAAATTAAGAGGGAGAGAGCCATCGTTGGGGGAGGGCGATCACGTGTGTGTGTGTGCGTGCGTGTCACATGATCCTATGTGTGTCAACGACCGCAGCATACGTACGAGCTTACGACGAGACACTGTGTCCACGCGTCCCACTGCGGGCCTTGTTGTGGTGATGAGGAGGTGTCACCTCCATCCCCGACCGCCCCCCCCCCCCCGAGCACCCCCCGTTACACGGCACACGGGAGGACGAGACACGCCGTTCCTCTCGGCGCGAGCGAACCCGACGTGTTAACGACGAGACAAACAGCAGAGCTCTCCGGCACGGCGTTTCAGCCGGCAGATGTACTTTGTGCCGCGCGCGCTCGCTCCCCCGTCTCCCAGGGACACGGGGAGAAGAAGGAAGAAGAGAAGAAACTCAAAAATAAATAAATAAATAAAACCCAGCCTGGATGACACCCGGGCTCTGACGAAAGAAGAATCTGCGCTGTTCATTCCTCACGGGGAGCCTTTAAATCTGCTAATAGGCGGTTCTCGAGAGAGCTCTGATAGAACGCAGCGTATGAAGCCACTTAGCCAACGCCGTTATTTTAGTTTGAGCGTTTCGGTGGGCTGGTTTTTTTTTACCCCCCCCACCTCCCCCGTCTCCCCCCTACCCCAGAGAAAAGTGAGATAAAAAGAGAGAGAGGGAACAAACACACACACACACACACACACACACACACACACACACACACACACACACACACACACACACACACACACACACACACACACACACACACACACACACACACACACACACACACACACACACACACACACACACACACACACACACACACACACACACACACACACACACACACACAGGATAAAGCCCAGAAACGGTGACAAAGACGGGATCGACAATAGCAAGACCAACAAAAAGGCAGGTTAACAAAAGAAACATGTGACATTCGTACACGAACGTGACCATCTCCCCCCCACCCATCATCATCACCACCACCACCACCACCACCACCACCACCACCACCACCACCACCACCACCACCACCACCACCACCACCACCACCACCACCACCACCACCACCCCCCCGTTAACACACCCCAACACTCGCTACGGGGAAGGGACTGGGGGGGGGGGGGCGGGTTTGTGGTCGCTAGGGTCCGTTACCTTGACGATGTGCGGCGGCAGCGACTCCATCTCCGAGGCCTTCTGGGCCAGCGTCTCCAGGTTGACCTCCTGCGACACGCGCCGCTTCCTGCGCGTGCTCTGGATCACCCCGGTGGGCGCCGCCTGCAATCTGGGCGGGGACCGCCCGTTCTGAGAGCCCTGGACCTGGACCTGGGCCTGGACCTGAGCCTGGACCTGAGCCTGGACCTGAGCCTGGACCTGAGCCTGGACCTGGGCCTGGACCAGTCCTGACTCCTGCTGCTGCTGCTGTTGCTGCTGCTCCGACGCAGACAGAAAGGGGTTCTGGTCCGACGGCGCGCCCCCTTCCTTGGAGAGCCGGCGGGACCGGCGGGGCTGAGCCTGGTGGGCCGAGGCCTGCGACGCGGCCTGGCCGTGGGGCGGGCACGGGGGCTGGAGCGTGGGCTCCGGGGTGACGTCCTGGATGAGGGGCTCCTGGAGGTCGGGTGGCGTGGGAGGGAAGGGCTCCTGGGTGGAGTGGACCACCGCCACCGCCGAGGGGGGCTGGGGCTGCGGGAGGAGTGGGCGGGCGTTCTGCGCGCCGGGGTAATAGTCGTGTGTGCGGGGGTTTTGTTGCTGCTGCTGCTGCTGTTGGTGCTGTTGCTGTTGCAACTGCTGATGTTGCATTTGCTGTTGGATGCTGTGTTGCTGCTGCTGTTGTTGTTGTTGGAGCTGGAGCTTCTGTTGCTGCTCTTGCTGCATGTGTTGCAGCTGCTTTTGGCGCTGCAGGATCTGCTGCTGCTGCTGCATCTGATGGTGCTGCTGCATTTGTTGTTGCTGCTGCTGCTGCTGCTGCTGTTGCTGCTGCTGCTGCTGGAGCATGTGTTGCTGTTGTTGTTGCTGTTGTTGTTGACATGCCTGCTCCTGGCTCTGTGGTTGCAGAGGCTGCAGCTGGTGCGGGGGTTTGACCTGCGTGGAATAGTTGAGGTTGGGCAGCGTGGTCCGGGCGCCGGGGAAGTTGTGGTAGTACCCGGCCAGGTGCTGCTTGGGCTGACCGAAGGCCAGCTGAAAGGGCTGCAGGACCGAGCTGCAGCCGGCGGGGTTGGACACACTGTGCTGCGGGGCGTTCAGGGCCCCCGGTTTGAGGGTCTGCTGGAAGGCCTGTGATTGGGCCTGGGGCAGGGGCAGGGCCTGGGGCAGAGGCAGGGCCTGGGGCAGGGGCTGGGGCAGAGGCAGAGGCAGGGCCTGGGGCAGGGCCTGGGGCAGAGGCAGGGCCTGGGGGTGGGCCTGGCCCTGAGACTGAGCCTGGGGGTGAGCCTGGGCCTGGGCTTGGGCTTGGGCCTGGGGGTGGGCCTGGGGGTGGGCCTGGGGGTGGGCCTGAGCCTGGGCCTGGTACTGCTGCTCCCAGTGCAGCCCCCTGGTCTTGGTCGCCTCCCTGTAAGCCTCAACGGCGGGGTTGGCCCCCATGGGAGGCTTGTCCACCGCCCTGCTGGCGGGCTGGGGCTGCTGCGGCTGCTGCTGCAGGCCCGGCGGGGGTTCATGCATGGCGGACTTGGCGGCGGGCCCCTGGGGCCTCGTGTCCGTCACGCCCCCGCCTCCGAGATAATTGGCCAGGTTCTGGCCCCAGTTGGCCATCGTGGACCACGACGCCCTCTGCGGCTGGGACTGAGAGGAGGAGGTGGAGGTTGAGGAGGAGGGAGGCTGTGCCGGTTGCTGCTGCTGCTGCTGCTGCTGGGCGGCCTCCTGCTGGGACCACTTCATGGGAAGGGTCTGCTGATAGTGGCCCCGGCTCTGGTCGCTGCCCTTCTCCGGGCTGAAGATCACAGAGCTCAGGTACATGTGTGGGGCCTCTGCGTTGGCGTTGGCGGCGGCAGCGGAGGAGGCGGAGTTGGCGGGGGTGTTGCCGGTCGTGGCGTCCTGGCTCTGCGCGGGCGCGGGCTCCCGGCCCGGCAGGCTGTAGTAGGAGGGTGCCTCTGGGTGCTGGGATGACTCCTTCATCACCACCCCTTGGTCGCTGAAGAATGTGATGCGCTTGCCGGTCCTCTTGGTGCTGCTGGCTTTCTGCTGAACGGGCACACTCATGGCGGGCATGCAGGGACCGGTGGGTGGGTGGGGGAGGGGATTTCAAAGAGGTTGGGTGTTGGGTGTGCGGTGCGATTTGTGTACAACAAAACACGGCCTAACACTGTAATAACAATAATCCTTCTTAGTATCCTCCTGGTGTCTTCTCGCGTTCGATTCCCCGCAAAAAATCGATAGAAAAATACAAAAAAGTATAACTTACGCAAAAGAATAACAACAGTATGTAAAAAAAGAAAAGAAAAGAAAAAGTGCTTGTCGAGTATTCCCACAGGTGGGGTGTCTTCCTTGGAAGGTCAAAGTGCGACGCCACCGTGCCCCCTTTTCAGATGGCCCTTACTGGGTCACGGGGTCAACTCAAGAGGACCTCCGCTGGCCGGCTCTTTGAAGGCTACCCTGTGACCTTTGACCTGCAGTGTGCAGTGCAGAGGGGATCCATGTGTTTTGCTCATTCATGGGCGACACCCTGTAAAAGAGAGAACAGGGGGGGGGGGGGGGTCAGAGAGAGAGAGAGGTCAATCAGGATACCATCAGAGCAAAAGGGGGTCCCTTCAGGGGGTATGGGAAGAGCGCAGGGGGGGGCTCATTGTCAACCCCGCCCCTGGCCATGTAAAACAAAAACCTGCCGTGTGCCATTCACAACAATAGACACCAGTGAAAAGGTATAGAGAATGTATAGAGGTAAAGAGAAGCAACGGCAGTAATGGAGTAGGTGGTGGTGGTGGTGGGGGTGGGGAAGTGTGGGGCTAGTTAAACTGTGTCATTATTATTAGCTAAACTCGTGTGACCCAGGGATGAGGACCTGCCACACGCAGATCCGCCTGCAGCAGCGGTGCTCCTAAACTAGGTCAGTCACTGGTTAAGAAGAGAGCCGTGCCACTCAATACTTCCTGTCAATGATGATTCAGGATGTTGCCGGCGCTACGGCGCTCGCTTTCTCTTCCCTGCGCATGCAGCACGCATGGCGGGCTCACGTCAAGGCGCTAAGCCTGCACACGGTACACCGACCTCCCCATAACTCTGCGTAATGAACGCTTCCTCGGGCCACGCCAGCTCCTAAATAGACAGGAAGTCCCCTTGTGGCTCCTCGGGGCAAACCAAATGGACCAGGAAGAAGGGGTGGTGGAGGTGGTGGGGGTGGGGTGTTCAATTATCTGTTGTGCGACAGCCACTGAGTCATCAGTGGCAGAAACAAAAAAGTGAACTTTGAACCGTGCACGTGCTTGCAAAAAAGACAAAAACGACAGGCCACAAAAGGAAAGGACGCTGGGAGTAAGCAGGTGTGGGTCACAGACAGGAGTGCTCCTGCGTGGAAAACACAGGGGATCCGAGCGTGCGCACACGCACACACACACAGGCACACATGCACACACACACACACACACACACACACACACACACACACAGCACAAGTCAAGACGAACCGCGGCGCACCGCATCTCCAAGGGAAGAGGGCTTTGAGGGGATCATGGCGATCGTCATGGCAACACACTGTAATGATCGCCAAGAGATATTATCTAATAACATTCTGCCCGGCAGGCGACTCCTTATAATGTGCACAAAGAGTTTGGAGCACGGGCTGCCAGGGTGGCCTGGTCCATTTGTAGGTCGAGTCGCCGTCATTAATACCAGGTTACTCAATAAGCACGCTTGTTCTGCAACAGCAACACACTGCAGGATTAAGGTCACATGTTGCACTATTTGTTTAAAAAAAAAAAAAAAAAACACATTTCAGTTGGAGAGCACGTTGACTTCTGATTACATGGGCTGCCTCTTGAGTCTGTATACATATTAGCGATTTGCACCCTTTACTCTTTTTGGCCCTGGTGACTATCCCACACACACACATCTTAAAATAGACACTCACAGCTGCTCAGGTCTTGCACTGACCGAGGAGGAACCTGCACGACCACACTGCAGGGCCAACACATGTTGACCATGGGGTTTCAGTCAGCCAGCTGAGTGTTAAAATGCTTTGGGTCCACGGCTACGCTGCATTGGCTGTGTCTAAACAGCGCAGAGATACACAAATTATAAGCACAAAGCACTTCAAACAAGCACACTACGAACTGTACTGTAGGCCCTACAGGAGGTGAGGGAGCATGACGCATCACTAGTGCAACACAATAGCCTGCACAAGCCCGGGTTTCACTCTAATAAACAAGGCGACATAACACGTCCAATTGGCTTAAATGAAAGCGTCGAGCACATTTCGCTGTCTAATCCTTGATCCGTTTCCTTGTTTTTAAAATCTGCAAGTCAACCAGCGGCGGCGTGGCAGTAACCGTTGAGATGTACGTTTCCAATAAGCGCGATCAACGATCGATAACGGTCAACACACGTCCTGAGTCCTGCACCCCTCTCTCCCTGGACCCCCCCGTTTGGGTGGGCAGCCAGCTCAGCGCTATTCACGAGTCGCCCTTTGTTGCAGAAAGGGGATTATCCAGTCACTAACGCCACGGCCTATTGCAAAAGAAACACCAAAAATAACACATGTACCCGATAAGTGCAAGCAAGCAAGCAAGCAAGCAAGCAAGCACACGAGGACGGCGATTTCATCCCCCATTGCGTCGCACGCCGCGACATACAGTAGCCTACAGTCGTCTCTCGATGTGAATAAAGAGTACAAAAACAGACATACGCGGTGTATATACTTAGACATCGAGCCGTTGGTCAATGGCTTTGACTGAACAGCGTGGATCGATTGTGTAGCAAGGGAGGGGGGGGGGGTTATGCAGCCGCCCCCCACGCCGAGCAACAAAAAAACGTAAACAAACTTTGTCGGCCCCCACACAACTGCAACCGTGTCAACATGGAGGGTTTTTAGTCACAGCAGCAATGCACGGAACAAGGCCGCGGTCTTCCCGTCCCGGACAACACGTTGACTTACCGTGCTGCTCACCGCGAAGGCTGCCGTTACGCACGCAGGTCCGCGCACCCAGCAGGCCCGTGCGACGCAGACCCGAGGTGGTGACTGCATACATCCCCGGGCTTGACTCATGCAATGCTGACTTCACTCTTTATTTTTTTTAACCTCCCCCAACCTCCCCCTCCACCACCAGCAACACTGGCTTTTAGGTGCGTCGAGCTGAGTAGTAGTGGACGAGAGAGCGAGAGATGCCTATCCGCTCGGAAATAAAGCGCTGATCTGCAAAGGCAACAACAGCCCCGTCCTTGCACATTATTATTATTGCACTGGGATTGCACAAACACACGCACATCGGTCTTTGCTGTGCATCTCGAACAACACATTCCCTCTCCCACTCCTGCCTCGCCGTCTTGTGATCCCCCCCTCCTCTCCGGCTCGCTTCGCCACACCCACTTCCCTGACCATATATGGCTTTTATCCTATTTGAAGGCAGTTGTCATTTACCGAGCAAGCGCTCACTCGGCCCATGGCGGAAATTCCAACACACACACACATACACACACAGCGAGGACTCAGAGGACCTCGTAACGTTGTTGTCTCGGTCCGGGGTTTACCTCTACCCCCCCCCCCCCCTGCCCCTCACGTCACTACCATCATCATCATCATGTCTTTCCTTCATTAAAAAAACTCGAATTGGATTGACATGACATCACTTGCTTCGTGGATATAAAGTGAAAATAGTGATGATCCGGGTAGACAAGTCTAGACACTTTTCAAGAGCACGTCGAGGATCAGCTTCACACACTTCTCACACAATAATATCATTCATTTGGCACGCAAGCCCACGAATTAAGCCCCCAAGCCTCAATAGAACGGTGTGCACACAAGCAGTGAGTGTCACGACCATGGCCTTGAACAACCGTGTCTGTCCCCACTCTTATCTACTTGCAAGACTGCAGCCGCACTCCCGTTTCTTTGGCTCTTAAAAGTTCCTTCTCAGATGCCAGAAAGGAGAGTGCAGCTTGCATTGTGTCTTCAATTCGATACCGTGCCCGTAGTGTGGCACTTGGGTGCTGAGCTAACGCAGATCTACCCAACAATCAACTCCAGGGCTTCAACGTCGGTTGACTTGCACAACATTTCACCATATCTGCAATTTACCAATCCTGTCCAAATCTGGGTCACCTAAGGGGACGGGGACAGGTCCTTCCTGTGCACATTGGTAGGAAACGAAAACGGAACAGGTTTTTTTGTTTTACAGAGCTGCATCATTGCGACTATTTTTTTCTTGAAACAGACACCGATAACTATCACCCTGTGGTCAGGACTCTGCTGAATATCTGCTCCGAAGGAGAGGAGAGTTACGAGCTAGCTGTGCATCGCCGATCCACATCGATCACAACGGGTAACACGCCGAACCATCGCCCGAACCATCGCTCAGATCGAACCCACAACCTCGTCCCATCTCGTCTAAACAGCGTCGACAGGGTGGTGCAACGTAAAGAAACTAGTGTCCGTGCATTACTTACCGTTTCATAAGCCTCTCCATTGCAGGCGTCAGCTAGCGAAAGAGAAAACAGAAACCCCCCTCAAACTTTTTTTTTCCTCTCCTCCCGATTCTCCCACACAGGCGTCACTTCCCAGTAGTCCCACCACTCGGAGCACCCAGCGGTGTCAACGGCGTGCTGTATGGGGGTGGAGACGGAGAGGGGGGGGGGGCTGACTCTGCACGCATTTAATGAAAGTAAATGTTGGTTTTGGGGGGGGTTGGGTACAGCATGGATGACGATGCCACCACAGGACATTTGATTCAGTCGAACTGCTGCATCTTTAATAAACTGACTTCTGATAGACACAGCGCTGGCGAGGGGCCGCGTCCCAATTCTAACGACTCCACGCTTCCTTCGCAGTAGTTTAGCAACCCGGACTGAAGGTGGCACTCTTGAAACATTGAAACAACAGTAGTAGCATAGCTTCATTTAGCACATAAGAGGGGTGTTGCACTGTGCTCCGTGCAGCCTAGTTGGTGAGATTTGCATGTTCTAGGTGCGACATGCGTGTGCAGAGAATACTTTTGAACTCCCGGCCTGGTATGTTAGTCAAGCGATGCATGCTGCAGAACGCACGGTCGTTTGCTGGTGAATCAGCACTGACATTTTGACACACATAACACAAGTTGTGCTTAACCATGGACGTATAATGCGGAAATGTCATTCTGATTTCATCAAGGTACCAATGGAGTACCGGTTCCGGAAAACTTCCGTCTGGAAGAGACAAGTCTGCAAGCTGACCCGATCGAAGGAGAGGTTCTCGTCCGGACGCTTTATCTCTCAGTCGACCCCTATATGGTATAGTAATCAGACATTTAAGGTGGAGATTCTCGCATATGATGTCACTAGAGGGGAGATTGTGAAATGGCTTGTAATGGCCAATCAGACATCACATCAGATTGTGAAACAGGAGACCTTTAAGGCTCGTACCATGTTCCAGAAATATAAATCTCCCCCTGTCGGTGTGTTGTCTTGCTCCTTGTAGAGATGTCGTATGAACGAAGACACAGGCGCCGACTACCTGACCCCGTGGAAGCTGTCGGAATGCGTGGACGGTGGCGGCGTCGGCGTGGTCCAGTCCAGCCAGTGTGAGGGCCTGAACCAGGGAGACGTGGTCACCTGGTTCAATTGGCCCTGGGCCACCCACTGTGTCCTCAAAGGAAGCGCATTGCAGAAGGTACGACAGTGGTGGGCAGGATAGTGCAGTGGCGGCTGTAGGATGTTAAGACTCGGACCCGAAAGGTACTGGGTTTGATCCCCCATGTCCATGTCTAACTCTAGGTATTCTTGAGCAAGATGCCCTAACCACTACTGGCTATTTAATACACCAGTGATTAACCAAATAGTACATATTGTAAGGTGTTTTTTTTTTTTAAATATTTAGCTAAGCTGCTCTCAAACCAATAATACTACAATTATGGATGTGTTTTTGGATGACTATTGTACATCATACAACAGCGTTTCAATCTCAGGTGGACCCCCAGCTGGTTGATGGGCACCTGTCTCACCTGCTGGGTGTGGTGGGCATAACGGGCCTCACCGCCCTACTGGGGGTCCGTGAAAAGGGTCACGTGACCCAGGGGGCCAACCAGACCATGGTGGTTAGCGGCGCGGCGGGCGCCTGTGGTTCCATCGCTGGACAGGTAAACACCGAAGGACCCCGAAGGTGGACCGGAATCTGGCCCGAACATAAATCGCTTTCAGGCAATGGTTCATGTTGCCTCTCTGTTGCTTCTGTTTTCTGTGAGAAAGTGAAGTGTGATGACACTGGGAGACTCCGAACCGATCATTTAGGCAAAGAGCTAAATAAAAGAAAAATATACTGTTTTTTAAAAAAGTTTTTAAGCTCCTAGCATGGAAGAGGGAATCGGTCTAAAACGGGGAATGTGTTACATACACATAATGTGTCATGACATTTATGCAAATAATTTAGAACAGTGGTTCTCAGCTGGTCTGTCTTCGGGACCCACCATCACCCCTCAATGACAAGCCGCGACCCAAATCAAGGAAAAGTTTCAACTTCTCAAATGTATTTAACGTAACATAACACTTCAATAACTGCACTATTAAACTATTCAGTCACTTATTCAGGCAATAAAAGATAGATGGCACTCGGCTGCATAAAAAAATCCTCTTCAAAATAAAAGCACAGGATTTCTTTTATAAAAAAAAATGTTTGCCCGGACAAAGACCCACTTTTGGGTCACGACCCACCAGTTGAGAACCACTGATTTAGCAGATGCTTTCGTGTCGTCACAATCGCCGCAGAGCCACGTGTCTAAACATGGCGGCTCACAGGTTAGCTTGAGGGATCGTAACACCGGGATGAGGATACCGTCTCTCTCTCTCTCTCTCTGATGAGCGGTCGTTCTTTGACGCTGTCTCTCTGACTTGGTTCCGGCTGCAGGTGGGCCGCCTGGACGGGTGCTCCAGGGTGGTGGGGATCTGCGGCTCCCGGGAGAAGTGCGCCGCCCTGGTGGAGGAGCTGGGCTTCACGGCGGCCATTGACTATCGCCGTGACGACGTGGCCGCCCGCCTGAAGGAGCTGTGCCCGGACGGCGTCCACGTTTACTTTGACAACGTGGGCGGACCCATCAGTGACACGGTCATATCACAGGTACACAGAAGGGGGGTGGGGGGGGGTATGCTACAGGGTACGGCAGGGTGGTCCGGGGGTTAGGGTGTGTGACCCTAACCCCCCCCCGAGCCAAAAGGTTTCGGATTCAAACCCCCATGAGGAAGATGCCTAACCCCCCCCTACTTGCTCAGTAATTACATGTGTCATGTGTCTACAATTAACTGAAAAAAGTGTGAAACGCAATAAAGTTATGAATACCTGGTATACATTTTAGTGTTTCAATTAGAAATTAAAAAGTGTATACTTAAAAGTTCTCCCAGCTCCCATTTTTGTGTAAAATAATCTTGAAGGACTCTCCGTAGTTCAGACCAAACAGTGGCTCAAGGTTCTGATGGGCTTCCTGTTTGTTAAACTTCAGTGTCACAAACATGAGTGTTCCTTTTGATCACGTCCCTTCTGCCCCTCTGGTCTAGATGAACAGCGGCGGCCATGTTGTCCTCTGTGGCCAGATCTCGCAGTACAACAAGGACGTGTGCTACCCGCCGCCCCTGGACCCCCGCATCCAGGAGGTCCTCCGCAGCAGGGGCATTACGCGCGACCGCTTCACCGTGCTCAACTACATGGACAAGATGGACGCCACCCTGTTTCAGCTCAGCACGTGGGTGAAAGGGGGCCAGCTCAAGGTAATGAACACACACACACACTAAAATGTGTGATTCAACTATTGTATTTGTCACCTGCCCTTATTTGATGATTGATGGTCTGGCAGACAATGCAACATGTATATTAAAAGCTTGAATGTATAAAATATAGGGAAAAGCATTGGTTTCAACGTATTTGTGCAAACTTACGGTATGTAGAATCAAGCCAGGTACTGTTTACCTGGACAGTCTATGCTCTCCTGAATCCATTTTAAAATGGTTTATATTTTGTGTTAGGTTCGGGAAACGGTGGTGAATGGTATAGAGAACATGGGAGGTAAGCTGTTGAATGGTTTCTCCCTTCAAGTGTTAATGAGGATTAATTCAACTGCAGTTACATGGGTTTTTTTTTTTTGTCTGTTTCGATTCAGTGGCATTCTGCTCCATGATGGAAGGCGGGAATATCGGCAAACAGATCATAAAGATATCGGATTGAAGGAAATCAATGTAACCGTGGCAACCAACTGATCTCATGAAAGGTGTTGATGAAAATGGTCCCACCTCTCATTGCCTTGATATAGATTTTTATATTTGTGCCACTGATCTACAAATGTGAGATTAACTTGAACTATTAACAGTCCTCAAATAAGGTCAACTCTAATCATTGTTTTCAGTTCAGTCTCAGTTCAGTGTAAGAGACAAAATGAAGGACAATAACTTATCTCTTACTAACGCTGTAATCTCAGACGTCTGTCACATGTACCTTTACAAGCAGGGTATTGAAGTTTGTTTCTGTTGTGTGTAACCTAGTATTGTCTTTAAACATCCCATGCATTCTTTAACGCACCCGTCTCGTAAATTCTCATTTGCCAAGAAACCCACACTGTTTACCGTCATGATCAGTTTATTTCACAGCACTATAAACCATTTACAAAATAAAAACGTGATTTCAGTTCATTTCATTTGTCACAATAAAAAGATGTGGCAGGTCATCTATTTATCTGTATACTTTATATATTATAATACTATAATTACCACAGGGGAAGTAGAGGAATAATTGAAACAGCAGTACATCAAATATGATGTGTACAACAGAGCAAAAATGTATATAACAGAGCAAAAACATCAGTCCCATTATCCTGCGATAATTAAAGTGTACAGCATGATTACAACCACTTTCCAAATGGTTTACCATGGTCATTGAGTGGATTTTGGGGGCGGCGATGATATCGACAAGCCCTCAAGTTCAACTTGCAATTTTTTTTTATGCCCTTACGCAAAATAACAAGAATTACAATCCCATGCATTCAAAAAAACAAAACAAAAAAACATACATCGGTAAAAATGTTTAATAGCGAGGAAAGGATACAAGTCATTCAACCACTAGTTCCCTTCAAATCGGTCCTGTATCGCCCCCTACTGGCCGTGTCACATACTTGGATCATAAATATGATAATCAGGTAACAATAAATAAAGGATGTGTGTGATACACACCATAAATTACATTGAATTAAATTCCCTCAAAATAACCCATTACAACTCGCTGAGCAGCTCAAGAGTGCCAGCATGGAAATTTGGTGCCATGACCACAACTAGATGGGAGGTTTGTTTGCAGGGTCTGGACATTTCCACAACTGATCACACCTGAACCCTTGCCTACTCTAAGTGACCCATGGTGAGATTGATTTAGTGCATTGCCTTATTTAAAAAGTATTGACGTGAAATTTTACACATTCATTTGAATACAGAAACGGCTGTAATCCATTCCTTCACTGAGCATTAACAGTTTCTCCTCAATTGCGCGTTCAGTTCAACCAACCCAGCTGGTGTTCAGAACCAAGATGGTCGCTAGCTGAAGGCCCAGGCCCAGGCTGCCCCTGAATCCCCTTCTAACATACCAAGTAGTAGGTGAGAGTAGTATGTAGTGTGTCCGAAATCATATTTAGACATTATGGAGGAAAAAACAGTATACTAAAAGTGCCCGGATGGCGTAATATTTCCGGCAAAATCCGTGGGGTGCAAACTTTGAAGAGTTGCTCGGATCACCCATCATGCATTTTGACAGGAGGTCCACCGTCTAAACCGAAACTTCTAAATGCTAATAATAACCCCTGCCACCCCGACGAAAAGGCAACCGTTTGGATAAATATAGAACTTTGTCGGGTTGAATTCAGTGACTCCATAGTACGTCCCAAAAAAACGCATACTTTTGGCTTGCATGCTAACAGGCCAGAAAACAACACCGTGGTCCGTGCTGCACATGTGTGGACGCAGCCCCAAAATCGCACGTCCAGCTGTTGCATGCGTCTCGTTTTCGTGTGGCGAAAGCACTGGGTCGCTTTTTTTCTGGTACTGTAAAGACCAATCATCATTACTGGTCACATAACACATTTAGATGGATGTATTGGACATCCTCAACTCTAAGAACACTCAAGGATTTTTTTTTTTTTTTTAACCTCAAAAGGTAGGTGTGTGTGTGTGTGTGTGTGTGTGGGGGGGGCCTTGCCATTACGGGACTCGGCTGTAAACGGAGTTCACGGCTCCTGCCAGGAGGAATGCACGAGTACGGGTATAATAATAATAATTTTCATAATGATAAAATGACGAGGAAAAAAAATATTACACATGGATACAATCGAGAGTAAATCAACCGGATAATACATCGGCAGCGTGTTGAGGTCATGGTTCCGCTCCGTCACATTCATTTCAACGAAAGCTACGTCACCGTCTGCCGTTCAGTCCCGATCATCGCTGAGCTACCAAGGTGTAGAAAATGTCTGTCAAGTTTCCTGAAGTTCGACTAGGATTGCGGGCTGTTTTTGAAAGTAAAACCCTTCGCACTCCCAAGAAATGTTAGCTTAGGTTTCTTCCCTTTTTTTGTTTGTTGATTTTTTTTTTTTTAGTTTTGTTTTGTTACGATAGCAGTGAACACGCCAGACTCTTCTGTGTTTTTCTTGTGGCTTGGTGAAATTTGAACCCCAGTCATAGTGTGAAGAGTGGGGCTGCCATACGCACACAGACACACACACACACACGCACACACACACAGACACACACGCACACACACACAGACACGCACACACAATGTTCGCTTTTCACTGAGAACTTTCTAGTGTTAATAATTCGAGGATGGCTGTTAGTGGCAGTTGAGCTATGTGCAAAGGAGACTTGCCAAATCGAGTGCCATTAAGGATGGGCATCTCCCACTCTCAGCCACAGGTAGGGCTTCACAGAGTAGGAGCTATGCTCCTTGTCCCAACGGCATGTCGGTAGGTCAGACTCGGTAGGTTAACACGTGCGTTTGGGTTCGGGTTCGGTTCGGGTGGTTGGCGAGGCGGGTGCCTTTGGCACGTCAAGCCTATGTTAACACAGCGGTGAAAATATGTACTTTTTGGGGAAGAGAAAGAGAAGAAACAATTCTCCAATTGTCGCTTCTTTGGCAGTGGTTACACGCGTCGCCAAGGCAACACATCCCATTAACTGCGAGGACTCATCAGCCTATGTAAACGTTTGTTGAAAACACACAAAAAAAGGAAAAAAAAAGCATCAAATTACGTCTCGAGTCGGTGGAAACGAGTGTTGTTAAATGTACAGGTTTCTTCTTTTTTTTAAACGTCTGAAAACACACTTGCTAAGATTGTGGACCCGGGATGTGCTCAGTGGTGCAGTACAATGACATGCATATTAAAAACAAGACAAGCGCAGGAGTTTCAAGTGGTAAAAAGGTGGAAGAAGAGAGAGAGAGAGGGGAGAGAGAGAGGAGAGGGAGGGAAATGCAGGCCGGTGTGCGGCGTGGCGCGGCGCCGGCATATCTTGTCAGGCTCCCAAGGAACGAGGGATGGATGGAGAGAGGGGGCGAGGAAGAGAGGGGAAAAGGGGGAGCCACCACAACCGTGGGACAACATGATGATGTCGCAGCAGCAACGCACGCAACGCACGCACGCACGCACGCACAACACAGACGCGGGCACTAGCGTCAAGAGCGGGCGGTGGCGACCTTGTCGTGGTGGTGGTCCCGGAGGCGCGGCGCCGGGCCGGTCCAGGCGCGGTGCACCAGCAGCAGGCCCAGCGCCAGGGCCCAGGTGCGGACGGGCGACAGCAGGAAGGCCAGGGCGCCGTAGGTCTCCAGCAGGAAGAAGCAGGAGTAGGCCTGCCAGGTGAGCAGCAGCAGCATGCCCACGTTGGCGGCCAGCGACACGGCGCCGTGGCACCAGCCCGGCCGCATGGCCAGCAGCAGGTGGGAGCGGAAGGTGTTGCCGCGGCAACGCTGGTGCAGGCTCCAGCACAGGTAGGACGTGAGGGGCATGTTGTAGAAGACCATCTGGCGGAGGTGGAAGTGGGGGCGGGCGGAGGGGTTAGGAATCGCCGTTTAGTTTTGGTTTTTAGGAAGTCATGCCAGGTTTTTTTCTTTTCCTTTTTTAATCACAAGGTGAAACTTGTCACTACAAGTTTTCCGAACAAACTTGTGATTCCTCAATGTAATACGATTTATAACACAGCACATTTCATCAACAATTAACCATTCCACAACAGATATCCAAATGAATACCTATTTGCTGCGAGTTCTTTGGGATAAACAGCTCAACAGCTTGGATGAAGGCTCAACTAAAACCACAACGAATCGCTGACGAGCACCAAGCGTGTGCTCCTACCTGGACCACGCCCACCACGTAGGTGAGGCTGCCCTCCAGGAAGTGTCCGTCGATGACCAGACCGAAGGCGAAGCAGGCGCCGCTGTGGCCGTCGATCAGCTCCCCGACGAACCACGGCCCTGCGGGGGACAAGACGGGCCGCGAATCAAACGCACCGCCGGGGGAAGCTCACTCCTCACACTCCTCCAACGAGGAAGCGACTGAGACCCCGACCAGCAGCCTTGTGTTTTCGCTAGCTTTGCCGTAACGTTGGAGTCTGCGGCATATGAGTGGGGCCAGTAGTGCACTGCACATATGAGTCAGTCAAACCTCAGGGGGAGGCACCGACTCTGATCAAATACCCATGATTGCAATCTCATGAGTGCCGTCTCTGATCGGCTCAAATAGCTTCCATGAGTTGTGCTGTGCCAACTGACATCATCATCTGGTACCAACTCTGATCGGCGATTGGCCGGTTATTGTACCATAACGTATGGATTACACATGGTCACCTATTTGAGTTTCTTGACGATCTCCAACTCGACAGAGCCGGAAAAGAAAAAACGCTAGCTACAATAATGGCACGCCGGGATGCTTGCAGGCGTTCAAGGGGCTGACAGACATAACTGGCGGCTGTGTAATGGGCAGCTGTGTAATAGGCAGCTCAGCTGTGTAACAAGCGGCTGTGTAACGGTGTAACAGGAAGCAGTGTAACAGGCGGCTGTGTCACAGGCGGCAGTGTAACAGCCGGCTGTGTAACGGTGTAACAGGCAGCAGTGTAACAGGCGGCTGTGTCACAGGCGACTGTGTAACAGGCAGCAGTGTAACAGGCGACTGTGTAACAGGCGACTGTGTAACAGGCGACTGTGTAACAGGCGACTGTGTAACAGGCAGGCCTGGTGACGTGGTGGATACACCGGGAAGCGGGAGGCAGCCGTCTCACCAAAGGCGGTGCACAGGTTGAAGAGCAGCAGGGAGTAGTAGAAGAAGTCCGTTTTGCTGAGCAGGTGCAGAGACATCTTCACTGGAGCGGCCAGGCCCCCCGACGCTGCAGACAGAATACGGACACAGCCACTGGTTAGTCACCGGTGCAATAATCAATGACGCACATAACGCACATAATTATCGCTATCAATCGAGTACAAGTGGAATCTATGTAAATAGGGGGAAAACCATTGAAGACACAGCAGACATCGTGGCGTAAGTAAGAGTGAGAGTGATATTTTCTGGTTCACGTAAGTGTAATTATTCCACCGAACGTCGTTTCACAACCACTAGCTAATGACAGCGCAATGGGATTTGTCAGCGGGAGGGGGGGGGGGGGGGGCGGGGGGTGTCCGCAAAACGCTGCTTAAGACGCCGAAAATGCGAGCGGTGCTAATACTGCTAATGATGCTGACAGTGCTAATATTGCTAACGACGCCTCGACAACGACGACGAGGTGATTTCCGCTCGTTTCACGGGCCTCGGTTGGGAGACAGACGCGCTCAGTCACCGTCACGGTGCTTTCCTCCCCCGCCTCCCCCATCCCTCCCCTCCCCCGTGCAGCGCCCCCCGCCTTACTTACTCCGGCCCGAGGGAACGCGCAGGCAGCGGAAGAGCAGCAGGGTGCCCACGTTGAGCAGCACGGCGGCCAGGAAGGCGGCGCGGCCCAGCACGTAGTGGTCGGTGAGCAGGATGAAGGACTGCACCAGGCCGAAGCCCGGGGACACGTCCTGCTCCAGGGTGAACTGGTGCTCCTTCAGCGCCGCGCGGCCCGACGCGTCCTGGTGGGGGGGCACACAACCACACACACACACACACACACACACACACACAGACACACACACACACACACACACACACACACAGACACACACACACACACACACACAGACACAGACACACAGACACACACACATACCCAACCACACACACACACACACACACACACAACCACACACACACACACACACACACACACACACAATTACTGAGTTTCAAGCCATTTGGATTCCAGGCACTAACAGGCTCTGAAATAGTTTGACACCAAACAGGAAATGAAAGTTTAAAGCACGACATGAAACCTCTCTAAGCCGTCGACTCGAGACAAGGAGCAACAAATAAACAAGAAGAAGCCTCCTAGCCGTGGGGGCAGAAGACAGGGAAAATCCCAGAACGAGAGCGAAATCAATACAAACGCATCACGCACGTAAAAAAATAAATAAAATAAAAAAACCTCCACCTTTGCGGCGGTCAGACATCAACCTGTGGGCGGTGTGAGCGCGGGACTCACCTCCACCCGCACCGTCACCGTGTGCAGGCCGCTGGCGTAGCGCGCCGGCTCCCAGGGCAGCACGTAGAGGGGGCCCCCGACCCCCCGGGCTGCGCCCAGGGGCTCCCCGTCCAAGCTCACGTGCACGGCTGTGATGGCGGCCTCGGAGAACGCCAGGACTCTGCAGGAGGGGGAGGACACACAGTTAGTATGGACGAGGAGGGGGGCAGGCTAGTCTTAGTGGTTAGCTGACAGGGCTGTGGGTCTGCAGTCTGTCTGTGGGCATCCTGGAGAAATGTACTGCAGCTGGGATAATGACAGGTGAGGGGCTTGGGATGAGATGCCATGGCAACTCAGCGCAATCTTTCGATAAATAGTTATACTGCAGCGCGTATACAGAGATTATTTCTTTCCCCGTAGCTCAGCTTGGGGTAGGCCTGTCGGAGGCGTTCCAACAGGTTTTAACCAAAAAAACCTAAATGTACGCAAAACAATCCCGTAAAGGTCAAATGTATCGAGCTTGTTGTTGAAATGTGGAGAGAGGGGATCATAGTGGAGGAATGGGGTTGGAGGGTGCAGAGGTTGGGGGTGGAGGGTGCAGAGGGTGGTGGTGGTGGTGGCGGTCAATGGTAGACACACACAGAGGGGACACCTGATGTGCGTGGACCTCCGGATGCGCGCCAGCGGCTCCCTGGCCGGGTGGAGGTACTGCGCCTCCTTGGGGTTGGTGATGAGCACAGCCGGCCAGCGCTGGAAGGTCAGGTCAGAGAAGCTGAGCAGGTCGTGGTCGAAGGCCAGCACTCTGTATCTGTAGGGGGGGGGACACGCACACAGACACAGACACAGACACACACACACACACACACACACACACACACACACACACAGAAAGATCAAAAGATCAAATTAATACATAAAAACCGTCAATAATACAAAAATTTTACAATAATATTAAAACAATAACATTGCAATCCTAATATATTGATAAATGTAAATATATTAAATATTAAGGGGGGAAAAAGGGTTTTTTTTCTCCACAGTGGTGAGCCAGCCCATTTAGAAGAGAAGAGGCGTGAAATAAACAGCAGATTCAACAGGGCGAGCAGAACCAGACAGAACCAGACGGAGACAGAACGGGAGGCGGGTCCCGTTCCGGGCCGTGTTACCTGCGGTTGTCCATCCAGTCGCCCAGCTCCAGCTCCAGGGTGCCCTGGGGGTGTCGGCTGTGCAGCACCGGCATCAGACCGCCCAGGGTGTGCAGGTGGCCGCACAGGTAGGCAACTGCAGAGCTTCACACACAAACAACGCACACACACACTGTTGGTTGCACAAAAGCAGTACATTCATTGCATATATATATATATATATATATATATATATATATATAGTGCTTAAGGCACTTTACATGGTGTGTGTGTGTGTATGTGTGTGTGTGAGATCACACGCTCATCCACTACGCCCGTCAAGTTATTTATAGAAAGAAGACCCAGAAACAAAACAAAAAATGGTAACAGGGAACACTGGTTCAGAAGTGGGTCTGACTGAGGTGAAGTCACACGACCGTCACACCTGCACATCTGGGGCAACCGGCATTAACATAAGCCCGGTCACACAGCCGGTTCTAATAGATACCAGATAAACACCGGGGGGATAGGAAAGCACTCTGGTGCTGCATTAGAGACTCCTTACATATTTATAGATCTTCTGTCAGAATGACTCGAGATGTGAATTATCATTTCCCATGGTGAATATCAGTTCAAGACATGCGCAGCCCCTCCACACACACACACACACACACACACACACACACACACACACACACACACACACACACACACACACACACACACACACACACACACACACACACACACACACACACACACACACACACACACACACACACACACACACACACACGGCTCCCTCGGCGTTCTGCGGTGTACCTCATGACGTCCCTGACGCCCGGCGCCGGTGAGATCACGGTGGAGGTGGTGTAGTGGCCGAACCACACCGACTGGTTGCTCCGGAGGCTCTCGGCCCGGAACCCCGCCAGCAGGTCCATCTGGGTCTGAACATGGGTGGGTGGGTGGGTGGGGACAGAGACACACACACACACATACAGGGCTCCCATTAACAACCAACGACGGTGCATTAGCAGGGGGCGTGGCTGTTAAAGCTGTTAAAAGCTTCGAGGCTATGCAATGCATAATTTCCTGTTTGTTGTTGTCGTTGTTGTTGTGAATACTACATTACGCAAAGCATTTGTTTGATTGTGGTTGCGTCTCCAAGTAGATGTGGAGTGCATGCCAGACACAATAGTGCTGGTTGTAACAAGTGTCCGCGCTGTTGCACGTCAAATCCTGCACACCATCATATTAAGTCATCTGTCCTCGCACTCCACCACATCCAAATCACTCTGGAATTAGATAGAAACACAGACAGTCTGCTGTACGGACTGCTGAATATAGACATACTGTTACATAGACAGCTTAAGAGGTCTATATAGAGAATGTTATACAGACATCTCCCCAAATGAAGAGGGTGATTCAAATCAAAGTGCTTTTTTCCATGTCAACAATCACACATCTCAATGGCACTTTATGTCCATTGAACGAAATACGTTTGTTGGATGTATTTTTAACAGGTATTTACGCTCCGAATTACAGCAATCTGACGCGGGGGAATGAAAGACGCAGTCACCCCAAGTCCCACGCTCGTTCCATCAATAAATATAACAGGCGAGTCAAAGCGCCCTGCACTTCACAACAGTCGACCGAAAATGTGAACACACCGGTTACATCTCACGTTTTGAAATGTCCCCCCCCCCCAATTGATGGAACTTTAAAAATGGCTGTTTAAAGGCGTATCGAGCCTTCCCTCCAAAATTAAAAACCAGGGCAAAAATCGACTGACCGAGTGGTGCTGTGGGTGTGATGCACATGGACATTATAGACAGTTAAAGTTAAAGTTAGTTATGAATTGGCGCAATGTAAATAACACAGAATTTAATTGTTCCAACTTGGAAGGAAAATGTAAAAAAATAATATAAAAAACAATATAATAATTGGAAAAGTAGTAATAATAATAATAATAGTAGTAATAGTAAAAGTTCATGATGATGTTGGGGGACACGCCAACCTATATTTTTTGCCTCCTTAGAATAAAAGAAACGTTGGCGATTCCTCCCTCAGTGTATCGACCCGGCCCCCGAGCATCCAGCCTCACGGGGAACCGTTACCGTCTACTCATTATGAACTGAACGAGGGAGCGGTTCACGTCTCAGCGGTGACAGGTGAGCTGCAACGCACCTGGTCCAGGATGCCGAAGAAGTTGTAGGGTCTCTTGGGTCCTGGGGTGAGGGTGGCGTCGGCGCATATGAAGGAGTAGTTTCCAAACGGAGTCTGGTGGACATAATGGAACGAGCCCACTTTCTGATTGGCCGAATACTTCCTGGGGGGGAGGGAGGGGTTGAAAAAGAGCAAGCCTCAAATTAGTCTCAAGGGGCTTCAGTGGCCCTCGTTACAAGAGATAAACTACCTAATGTTGAGGATACTGTTCTAACGAACAACACATTGATCCACTTTATGGGCATGTCAATAAGATAATTGCATGATGTTGCTTTCATGGAATTTTTCAACTAATCATAGAAAATCAGTTATTGACTGTTTTATAATATAACATTTGAATAATTATACAAATGTAAACATTCAATTAATTATAACATTCTTGTGCACCAGAATCTCACCTACAAAGCATCGCCATTCACTCATTAGCTCACTATACATAATCAATAACACCACACCATTATACAGTTTACATCTTTCAAAATGGTCGGCGAGGCTGGAGATACAAATATTTCCAACCAAGTCACCTTCGCCACCGTCAGTCCATACGAGAATCGAGTGTCGAGCAAAACCCAACAGAAAACGACCACAGCATCCAGAACGTGAATCACCATCAACGAGTCCCGACCATAAAGCACAATCTTCGTCCCGAGAGAAGGAGAACTTCTATTTTCGTCCTGTCGGATGGCTTTGATGAACGCAAGTAGAGTGCGTCTCTCGATCGCGTTAAAGAGAGACGAGGGTCTGTGCGCCACACTCTGCCTGGCTGCTCACATTGAACCAACACATACATTTGGGACCAGGGGGGGGGGGAAACAGCCAATTTGAAATGGCACTCATCGTACTCCGCGGCACGTTCACAAACCATGACTGACCTGTAGTAGTTGTTGACGCTGTCCAGTGAGATGATGTTGAACGCATCTGGTGGAAGAGAAACAAACACGTGTGACATCAACTGGGTTGTCGGCGCCGGCGTGTAGTGTGTAGTGTGTGTGTGTGTGTGTGTGAGATGTGAAGATGGACTTCCTACTCAAACACAGACAAACCAGCCCCGGGTGAGACCGTGAGCACGCGAAACAATTTCGACCAGCTATTCCATCGCAGGATTTTCATTTCCTGGCGTGGTTTACTGAAATTTTGATCTTGACGGACAAAGTAACAGTAGGTAAAAAAAAAATCTAATAAAAAATGCAACAGCTGTGATCGATATCAGTTCAATATCAGTTGGGGAAAAAAAGGGTGAAAAAAAACCATAACCCTGCAGATTGAATATCATCCAGGATGTCTTGTCTGACATCTAATAGCTTTGAAATCCAATACCAGAGGTCTGGACCACTGAGGGCCTGCTTCCTGCTGGGGCGGGGCCAGATCACTCCATATTATTGTTTCATTTGCCCGCTCCTCCGAAGATATTGAATTCACAGAATTTACTACCGAATTCTTCGTATTGTGAAGCAATGATTTTGGGGCTCACAATTTAGGCTATATGATGGTGTATGATACTGGTGAAATATGTTGCAATTTCATTGGAAAAAACAAGAATTGTGCATCTATTTCAATGAATTACAATTCAGTTCAATGTCAATAAGGCCCAATTTGGATATCATCCATTAAATGTTACATGTTTACATATGCGTCCTACTTTTTCCCTTCCATTAGCGGCTCGTTTAGCAACAGGGCGCGGTTTAGTCATCCCACACACCAATTACAGGCAAAATCGATCCATTTGTGATGTCACACATGGCACGATGACCTGAATGGACACGTTAGCCACGTTCAGCGAGGGCACGACGGTGCGGGTAATCACCGTGGTTTCCGCGGATGTCGATCCACCGGGTGCGTTCCATGACCCGTGATCGCTTGAGGACGTTGTGGTAGGCCTGCCACTCCACCTCGTGCTGCAAGGACCCCACCTTGCTCTCCGTCTTCGCATCCGTCAAATCTCCTGTCAACGCCAGAGTGGGAGAGACACGGGTCACCGGCGAGCATCCGTGTACACATCGAGGCATGTGACGCATTTAACATTAAGAACAGACACACACACACATGCAATTAACATTGTATGCTTTGGAGGTACAGAGTCAAGGCATACAATCAAAACGTAATTAACAGCAAAGATCTGACACCTCACCCCTTCATTCACCAGGATGCAAAAGAGAGCTATAGGCCTAAATTGCGAAACATCTACAGACCCATGCATTGTCCCGTGTGCTGCCATACAGACAGTGGTACAGGTCAAGGTTTGCAAACCAGGAAAACAGGTTGAACGATTGATTACCTGTTGCGAGCACAAGAGCAGGTTTGATCACTTCCACCGTGTCAGTGCAGAACTTCTCGAAATCTGGAATGCGCTTTGGGTCATGGAAACGGCTTATGTGGATGTCGGAAACCTTGAATCACACACACCAAATCGTGTTATCAACAATGAGCAACAACCGTGTGTGTGCTAATCCAGTTACCAAAGCATCGCTCACTCACAACACCTGGTTGCTTTTCTGAAAGTAAATCTGGCTCTCTCTATCTCTGCATTGAGTGGTACAATATACATTAACCATGGCACTGGTGCAATTGCATTTAGCCCGCAGCCATAATAAGGTCACCTGTGACACAACAATAAACCAATAAACACACAAAGACAACACCTCACCTGTACAAACCAGAATATATTGTTAAACTCGCCGCCTGGGAATGGCGGACCATTCCCCTTGGATTCCTCTCCATCGCCGGCCAAGGGTCTCTGGACACTCCGCTTGGGGTGCCAGGAGGTGTCATAGCTCTCCAGCACCCAAGAGGTGATACACGCCAGCGCCAGACCCAGGACAACCAGCGCACCGAACAGCCTCAGCATCCTCCTGTAGTGGCGAGAGAGGAGGCTAGCTGCGGCTGTTCCCGGACAGGAAAAGCTAGCTACTGGCGATACTAACTATGGGGGAGAGAGAGGGGGGAAGAGGAGGAGGAAGGGGGGGGTTATACTAATTAATCACACATCAACATTAACTAGGGGGGGTGGGGGGTCTAGTTGTACTGGCTCGGCTAGTGCTACATGGCTAGGAACTCAGGCTCAGACCGTCGCTGTTGCCTCCATCGCGGCCGAGAGAGATGCATTGAGGTGCAGTCTTCATCCGCTGCTCCGCTCGCGTTAGCCCGCTAAGCTAATCGACTCCGGCCGGTTGGACTGCGCGACGTCATTCGTGCCTGCGTCATCCCAGAAGCCCTCGCGCGAAGCGGGAGGGCCGCGTTCCAAACCGAACGACCCGTCCTCCCCTTACCTCCTAGACATGTCTGGTATTTATATTATACTTTGCGCGCTGCAATATTTTCCATTTCCATCTACGTAAAACAACGTGAACGTTTCATAGGATGAGAAAAAAAAATC
>JAXIVH010000102.1:703487-736347 GCA_036785325.1 Urophycis tenuis | reverse complement strand
TCAACTACATTGTTTTAATTAAATAATTAATAAATAAAAATATTAGTAAAATACATAAAATTATCGTTATTACTAAAGTTAGGTAATTGAAGCCAATTTGTAGGGGGGTTTCACATGTCTAAACAAAAGGGTTGATGTACCTGATCCATTTTATCCTGATGATACCGTGATGACTAATTAAATGTTTTTTTTCACTTTTTCTTAACTGTTTGTTGCTTTTAGGAAATAAAGCTTTCATTGTCTTCATAAGTACATAAATACATTAATGCATTTTCCTAATATATTGATTAACATAAGGGAGCAAATAAACCCACAAAATATATGCAGAGTGTCTGTGTGAGTATGTTATATCCACCCAGTCCTGAAAAATGTCCTCCTTTTTGGCGGGTGGAAATGGCCGCCCAACTGACGTCAGCTCACCAGAAGCTAGAGTAAGCTCACCGTCCTCAGTTTCTGAGGCTCCATATGTTCAGGTCAAACGAGAAATTCACGCAATTATCTCACAAGCTGTTATAATGATTTATATTGTCCCTGAAAAACACAACTATAAGTGGGACTATTAACTTAAAAGTAACATGGAGGTTCAGGTTTATGAGTTGAGTAGGTCAGATCAAACCTGTGCACACCGCCTTGACAGCTGGCATTAACAAGGAAACAAACTGATGTGTTGTTGTTTTTTGTTTTCGTAGCATCGAAAAATGGGACAGGTCTCTCAAATGGGTGATTTGACTCCAAGCCAAAAGGTTCTGGAATCAATCGACCAATGTCTACCCCTCTGGCTCACTAATGGTTTCATCCAAATTACAAACTTTGGATTAAAGTGTTTGCTAAATAACTAAATACAAAATGGTAACTTCCATAATGGTATCCTTCCATTTACTAAGCATTATGATTGTTTGAGCCTGTTGATTGAGAAATGGTTTAATTGCACATTGTATTTGCATGTTGTATTGTACACATTTAAATCACATTGTATCAATAGAAGATAGGTCTTCAGTTAGGTGTGTGTGACCAGTGAACAAGACAAAGTCAGAATCCTCCCAAATTCACACTGAAATGTTTCCCTCTCCCCCTCCCCCCCCCCCCCTCCATCCCTCCCCCCCTCCCCCTCTCCATCCCTCTTTTCCTTTCATTTGTGATTTTGACCGTTTTCAGGGGCAGCGGAAACCTCCCACCTTTCCCTCCACCCCCTCCCCCTTTCACCTCCTCCACCCCTCCCTCCGACTCGTCCTCTCTCCCGGTCTCCTGGGTGTGGTTGTGGAGGAGAGGAGAGGTGATGGAGGCGGTGGAATGTCTGAGTGCTCCTGTCTCGACTACGGGTATTCTTGGGTTGATAATACAGATGTTGATGTTATTGCTTGAGAATACGCGTAGCTGAGGGGACGCCACGGTCGACGGCCGAGCCACACCCACCAGCGCCACCACCAAACGCTCTCCTGACCGCCGCCTGTCTCCAACGTCCTGTTGACCTTTAACCTGCTGCACCGTTCCCCTCCGCCCCCTCACCCCCATCCCAATCGCCTGCACCCCCTGCCCTTCACCCGCATCCCCTCACTCACGTTGCCTTACCCGCATCACTTCACCTCCATTTTCACTCCCCCCCCATCGCCTCACCACCCTCCCCTCACCCCCACCCCCAGATCTCTACCTCAAGCACATCGCCTTCCCACCCACCACCTCACCCCCTCCCATCACATCCTGAAACCCATTGCATCAAATCCCATCACTTCACTCCCATTGCTCACCCTCCTCCCCTCATCTCCAGCTCTCATCCTCACCCTTATTGCATCAACCCCATATCTTCACTCCCAATGATCCCCCCCCCCCCACCCCCCCCACCCTCATTTCCAGTTCTCATCCTCACCCTTATTGCATCAGCCCCCATCGCCTCACCCCCACCTCCCATTCCCTCAGCCCCATATCACCTCACCCGCGTGACGCTCCCTATCGCATCACTGTCACCTCTGCCCCAAGGCATGCTGGGAGACATCTCCCAGCAGGCCTTGAGGCTCTGCAGGAAGCCGCATCGCTCCGGGAGGAAATCACACGTCTTCTTAACTCTGTGTTCACCCGCCTGACGGATGCCCTTATCACAGCCTGCTGGTGTGTTGTGGTGCACATGTGTGTGTGTGTGTGTGTGTGTGTGTGTGTGTGTGTGTGTGTGTGTGTGTGTGTGTGTGTTGTGTGAGTGTGTGTGTGGTGTGTGTGTGTGTGTGTGTGTGTGTGTGTGTGTGTGTGTGTGTGTGTGTGTGCGTGTGAGTGTGTGTGTGTGTGTGTGTGTGTGTGTGAGTCGTGGGGATGAATATGTTGTGTGTGGAGGGGGGTGGGCAGGGGGGGTTAGCAATCCGATAAGGGCATGCGGGGGGCGAGGGGGGGGGGGTTGCTCAGGGAGAAGGGGGGGGGGGGGGGGGGTGTTACCGGACAGTGGCCAGACACAGCTCGCCATGGCAACAGGACTGATGGTCGCAGCAGCCGCATGTTGGGGTGGTGTGCATAAGGTCAGGTCTGAAGAGCGGGTCTGACATCCAGACAGGGAGGGGGTGGGTGACCGGTTTGTGGGGGGGGGGGGGGGGGGGAAGGTGTAGCCGCGTGGCCAGAATGTACGCTGAGAGACGCTCGATATCTGCTGATCTCCATGCCGGTCACTACTGGAGGGCGGGGCCGGGGGGGTGGGTGGGTGGGGGGGGAGACAGGGGGGGGAGAAAGTACAGAGTCACTTACCCAAAGGCAGACGGGGGTGTGGACGGCCAAGGACAGAGGGACGGACGGAGAAGGAGAGGCGGGACAGGGAAGGACGTGACGAGGGCCGTCACAGCCTCCTCATCCTCCTCCTCCTCCCCCTCCTCGCTTCTGTCTGGGGAGGAGGCGTCGCCGTGGACGCAACCTGGACTTCAGAGCATGTGATCGTGTGATCAGCACTCCCTTATCGAGACCCCGGAGGACAGTGTTCACCCGATGACTTTTGGCTCAAATGATCATCCTATATCTTTTAATTATTTGGAGTCCTCCATGTTGGATTGGTCGTGGGAGGGGTGGTTGATGAATCTCTCCACTGTGGCGGTGTGGACGGGCATTAGGCTGGTATTAGCCGTATTGTGATGTAGGCAGTAATGAGATTATTCTAATCTCATTACTGCCCCCCATCATCCCTGTTTCACACTGAATGAACCACTGCTGCTCAGCCATGTTGGGGGGGGGGGGGGGGGGGGGGGCATAAGCTGTGTGCGTGTGTGTTTTGTGTGTGTGTGTGTGCTTGTGTGGGTGTGTGTGTGTGCATGCATGTGTGCATGTGTGTGTGTAAACACTGATAATCCCCAGTCAAGAGGATTCTCCATGGGAGCTGGGGCCAGAGAATCTCTCCCTCTCTCTCTCTCTCTCTCTCTCTCTCTCTCTCTCCTCTCTCCTCTCTCTCTCTCTCTCTCCTCTCTCTCTCTCTCTCTCTCTCTCTCTCTCTCTCTCTCTCCTCTCTCTCTCTCTCTCTCTCTCCTCTCTCTCTCTCTCTCTCTCTCCTCTCCCCCCACTCTCTCTGTCTGTCTATGTACATGTGTGATGATTTGTGACTGTGTTTATTTATATGTGTGTGCATGTGTCTATCTGACCTTTCACTCGACTACATCTGCCATTCATAGCTGTGATAAGAGACGGCAACAGCCAACAACTTCTCATGTCCAATATTTTGTTCACACAGAATAACGTGCTCTTCAGATGCAGGCATGCTGTGTGGTCACAGCGGAGCCTGTCAAAATCTACAAGGTATGCATATAATGACAATCAATGTTTCTGAGAGAATAATAATAACAATTAAATATTTATTGCAGATCAACAGTGAGGTCACATGACCTCGACCTCTGCGAGGGAGGCGGGGTAAAAGTGGGCGCCACGATGATGTGGACCCCAACTAAAACACACACGACACACACACACACACACACCAGCATACACAGAAAAACCTGCAACCACACAAACCTGCATACACACACATACACACATACACACTAACACACACACACACACACACACACACAGGCCTGCATACACACAAACATACACACATTTATAATAACCTAAAGCAAACAACAGAAAGGGCTCTGCCAAAGGAGACCTTGGTAATTTCCCTCCACATTGACGGTTACAACCAGGGGTAATATTTATCAGACTAACACACGCCCTGTGTGTGTGTGGTGTGTGTGTGTGTGTCACGGCTGAGTGGGGGGTGGGAGGTGGGAAAGAAGGCAGGGAGAGAGTAAAAGAGAGAGAGAGAGAGAGATGTTTATTGAGATTGTTACTCTTCCTTTATGTAATTTTAAAGTGATATGCATGGCAATGTACGTTTATTTTCCATGCCAATAAAGCTCTTTTTGAATTGAATTGGATTGAATTGAGAGAGAGAGAGGAGAGAGAGAGAGAGAGAGAGAGAGAGAGAAAGAGAGAGAGAGAGAAAGAAGAGAGAGAGGAGAAAGAGCGAGACGGACTCTCTCGTTAGCGGTGGTCTTCATTAGCTCTTCTGACACGTGTCAGAGGAGAGCGAGGAACAGAAGGCCGAGAGACACCCGCCTCCCATTACAATCCTTATGGCTTCCATAATCACTGTTTGTCATCCGACCCGCACGCTCGCCACCTGCAGTGCCTGTTTGTGTGTGTGTGTGTGTGTGTGTGTGGGTGTGTGTGTCTGTGTGCGTTTGTGCATGCTGCATGTGTGTATGTGTGGGTGCGCCCTCATGCGTGTGATGTGCATATGGGTGAGTGTACCTATGCGCTCTTTGTCTATATATGCGAGAGAAGAGAAGATAACAGATTGTCATTATGTGCGGGAACACATGTTCCTGTGTGTGTGTGTTTGTGTGTGTGTGTGTGTGTGTGTGTGTTTTACTAGCATGCGTGCACGGGGTGCAGTGGGGAGTGAGCACGTGATCGTATACACAGAACACATTTAGAATGAACAAATAGATAAAGATAGAATTAAATAAATAACAAATCACATGCATCGCTCTGGGTGCCTGGCAACCGGATCTCCTCGTTGCCGTGGAAACAGTTGCCACGGAATGTGAGGTGATTGGCAACCGTGACAACGAGGAGGGAGTAACATTTGACCCCTCTTCTGACGAGGGAGGGGTAGCGATGGGGGGGGGGGGGTGGGGGGGTATCAGACATGGTTTGTTCGTCTCCCACTTCATACAAATACACACACAAACACACACACAGATTTGGGCAGTTTCAAATAGGGTCCACACACACACACACACACATACACACACACACACACACACACACATGCTTGTCTGTTAAATAATACATGTAACACAAAATCACACTTCTAATCACGTATGTGTGTGTGTGTGTGTGTGTGTGTGTGCATGTGTGTGTGTGTGTGTGTGTGCGTGCTTGTGTGTGTGTGTGTGTGTGTGTGTGTGTGTGTGTGTGTCTGTGTATGTGTGTGTATTTGTATGTGCTAAATGTGGGATTCGTTGGTTTGTTGCACACACACCACAGATACACACACTCGGCGAATATGTATTAATCAGAAAAGCATTGTTTAGTTCCTGGAGCAGTGTGGCGCTATGTGATACACAAGATATCACACACAGACCGAAGCCAAGCTCTATCTCTCTCTCCATCTCCCCTCTCCCTCGCTCTCCTGCTCTATGTCCACTGACTGCAATCTGTGTCTTTCTCTTCATCTCATCCCTCTCTCCTTCTATCCGCTTGGTTAAACTAATGAGAGTGTGATTAATGATGGCTAATTGTAGTAATCTGGACTGATTGGGGGGGGGGGGGGGTTCTAGAGGGTTCTAGTGGAGGGTTCTACCACACATACATCACACCCCCTCCCTCCTCCTCTTTCCTCCTCGTCCTCTACCTCCTCCCCCTCTTCTTATCGGCCTCCACAGCACAACCCTGATCCCAAACCAAGTATTAAATACCATAATGAGTCTTAAATGCACATGTTATGTTATGGTCATAGTGATGCATGTGGACCCTTTATAGCCCACTGATACAGATATATGCATAACGCATGCATACATAAACCAACATGTTGCAGGTACCAGATGAACTGTTGTTTTGAGGATGATACCTGCTATTGCTCTCCTGTGTAAATGTTACGTTAAAGTTGAGATTTAACGGCTATAATAAGAGTGAAATGTGTTAGAAATGCCATTCATCAGCTCTTTGTGAATGAAATGCTATGTGAGGATGTGTGTTCTGGGCAACGCTGCGCCTATACCTCCACGAGCAGACGTAGAGTTTAGACCTCTACGGGCTCATTTCTGACCAATCAGAGCGTCTCTTCCCTGATTGGTTGAGGAACGCCTGTCGCACACAGCGTTATCATAGCTCCACCACAGGTGTGTGCGTGCAACACTGCAATTCTTTGTTGTTGTGCGTGTTTCAACATATTGCTGTAAATATCTAATTTCCTAAGAGCCACTGATGCCATATTTAACTCCCAGACACAAAGTAAGATGCAGCCAAATGAAACAGCCTGTATTTAGAGTGAGATAAGGGTTATTTTCAAATCCGCCTTGTGTCATGTATGTGCCTCAAAATGGTTGTCGCATGGGAATGTGTAGCCATGTGTTTATTTCAGAGAATTGTGAGCTTGTTTTTAACACCATGTTTTGCTGTAACTGTTGGTATGTCAGTCGGTTTGATATGTGTACACACACACACACACACACACTATTGTTGACCTGTATACAATAGCAGGCGTTTTGTCGGGTGGATTTGGCACCAAGAGGTGTGAAAACTTGAACTTCACCCCTAAGGATACACACACACGCGCGCTCGCACACACACACACACACACACACACCACACACACACACACACCCATACACGTACACACACACCCACACACCATCCAACCCTTCTCGCTTAGCAAGCCTGAGTAATGCAAAGTGGATGTGTGTGTGTGTGTGTGTGTGTGTGTGTGTGTGTGTGTGTGTGCGAGTGGGAGTGATGCATGGACTAACAGAGTGTGTGGCACAGCATAAATCCACAGCATCCACGGCCCCTCCCTTCGTTAACGCCTCCATACGCACGCCCACACACACACTCTGGGACCTGGCAAAATGTGCTGTGCTCCTACACCCAGCTCCGTTACAGTGTAGTCCAAAACATGTTACACAACCTGAAGCAAACCAAACTAGCCTTGAGTAAACCTGTTTGGCCCAAACAGATTCGGTTAATCATTTCACAGTGTTGCTGACCATGACATGAGCATGGTTCAAGATTTGGAACAAAAAAAAGGGGCAAGAATCTCCGAAGAATGCCGTTAAACTTCAATGAATTAGTGACAAAAAAAAAAATCTCCGTTCACTTAATGTCAATATATTATGATGAGTTAGTTTACCATCGCACTGATGTAAAAGAACGACCGAGACCCAGGCTGCGGCCCATGCGCTGCTAAAAGCATCAGTGCCATCTCGTGGCGGTATGTGGAATAACACCTCGAGTCCGGCTCGCAGTGGACGTCATCCAAGGCCGTTGCACGAATCTTGAAAATCTAGAGAGGACCAAACATCGATTTAACTAAACTATTACTTACGAAACACAGCTCCATTTTGTTGAAAACGCCCACTATTTTATACCCAGGACATAGAGGTGTGGCTTTCTTTAGGCTGAGCATTCAGAATGAAGGTTGTTTAGTAAGGAAATAATTGTTCTTTAGTTGGGAAGTAATGAGCATAATCACAAAATGATACAGTTCAGCATTAGCTTGTCTGATGCGATCATTAAAGAGTAGTGCAAGGCCGACCATCGTAAAGCCACTTGATCCACAGCATTAAAATAAATAACACCTAAGATGTCAACATTAAAAATGAATGAAACATTCATTGTCCAATTTCAGCCTCAATGGGACTTCCCAAAGTAACTTTTATCGCTGGGTTTATGTGTTTAAGAGGAGGCTGTTTTTGTTTGAAGGTACGTATTATTCTCTCTGCGTGATAATTCAACGTTTGCTGCACAGTTAACGTCGCAATTCCAGAGGACCTGTGGCACAGTAAAAGACACTGTTGTAATGTGTCCATGTGTTGTTGGCCACCCCTATGTGTTTAATGATACAGATGACACAGATTTCACTACAAGCACCTGCAAATCATTAGTGCGTTTACCTGCGTGAACGGTGGTGGTGGTGGTGGTGGTGTGTGTGTATGTGTATGTGTATGTGTGTGTGTGTGTGTGTGTGTGTGTGTGTGTGTGTGTGTGTGTGTATGTGTATGTGTGTGTGTGTGTGTGTGTGTGTGTGTGTGTGTGTGTGTGTATGTGTATGTGTGTGTGTGTGTGTGTGTGTGTGTGTGTGTGTGTGTGTAGGGGGTGGGGGGGCAGTTCTCATCACCCCAGGTAGAGAGACAGATAGTGCGCAACCTCCACTTTGTGAACACAGCCAAACCGGTTCCAGACGGGACTTCCACAGATAATCATACAAATGCCTTCCCACAGCTGTGCAGATAGTATCTGTGTCGTAAGCCTTACTACATGGTGGAATTATGAATTAATAAGAATGTCAGAATGACTTCCTTTCATTCCCGATTCTGCCAAAAAGCATTTGGCGTAATGATGGTAACCGATGTTTTACTGAAAACTGGAGAGACGGTTACAATAGTTTGATCATCCAGATAGTTTAATATGAAGTCAGATCAGTTTGTTTGGTCCTTCATCCCAGTTAGAGTCTCAAAGGGCTTCGGAGGCCTCATTACACGACACCTGTGAACCCTCAGTGGTCCAGGAAGAACTGGGCAGCACAGGGGAGGAGCCCCTGAGAAGGAGCACAGAGGAGGGATCTCTCCTTCATGGGATGGCCTAGAGTGCAATGGGTGTTGTTGGACAGACATAATGGCAGTGTTGGGAAAGTTCACTTTCTACATGAAGTAGTTCAGTTCATAGTTCATCATTCAACATTTTGAACCAAGTTCACAGTTCCAAAAAATGAACTGGTTCATAGTTCTTTTTTTTTCAATATGTTGCTTCGAGCTATCATCTTTCAAAATGATTGCCACAGCCCATATAACCACATACAGCAATTATGATATCAGTTTTAACACTGAAACTATGCGTCAGATTTCATCATCATATCCAATTTTGAATCCTTATCCGGCCAGGGTTTACATTAGCATTGAAGGGGAAAGCCTTCCCCCATTGTTGCTTTAACGCTTTGTTGCTGTCCATTCATTTTCTGACACATAGTTAAAGTTTTAACAATAATAATACATTTATTGAAGTAAATGTGTGCGATGCAAAGAATAAGCACAAGTAGGCTAGGCCTAGGACTGGCTATCTATCTATCTATCTATCTATCTATCTATCTATCTATCTATCTATCTGTCTGTCTGTCTATCCGTCTATCCGTCTGTCTGTCTGTCTGTCTGTCTGTATGTCTGTCTGTCTGTCTGTCTGTTTGTCTGTCTGTCTGTCTATCTATCTATCTATCTGTCTATCTATCTATCTATCAAGCACAAAATCTCTGTCTGTCTGTCTGTGGCACCCTCACATTACACCCTCACTACACATTTTGGTGCTGTTTCACACTTTGACTGCAACTCAGCCCGTGATCGACTGGTAGACCGTGATCGACTGGTTTGGCACCCTACATATTGAGGCCTGTTTACGGTGTGTTTTAGCCAGGTTTTCGCCTGGGAGGCTCTATAGAAATCTGGCACCCTATTGAACGATGTTTAACTGAGAGAGCGTGCCGTTCACACGCCAGAATGAACATGTTCACAGTAACGTTCATCAGGCAGCAATACAGTATGTTCAGTTCACGTTCACCCAAAAATATGAACAAGTTCATGAACTATCATTCAATGAACGCGTTCAGGCACAGCACTGCATAATGTGAGCATAGCAATCAAAACACAGTTTAAGTAAAGGCTGTTAGAAGATAGAAAGTGTGTAGATTCAATACCCAAGCATGGATTCATTTCTTAAGTTATTCCCCAACGTGGAGAAGAGCGAGAAGTCCTCCTGTGCACGCTGACATGCCCTGCATTGCTCGGGAGAAGCGGCCTGCTCCTGCATCACGTCCATCAGCCCTTCCTGCTGTTTACTGCACCAGGACCTTGATTTGTTTCACTCACTGTCACGACGGAGGCTGTGCAGCATTTTGAAAACCTCTCACCGTAGCCTTGATGCTCTGCCAACAAGCCTCTTAATAAAAAATGCAATTGCGCTGCACGAGATACACAGATAGAGTCAACAGTTCTCTTGTATCAGGTGGATTCCCGCAGGCATTGAAAAACCACAGTTATTGAACCCCCTTCTGAAAAAGAATGGTATCAACGCATCATTAATTAGTCATTACAGGCCGATATCCAAACTTTCGCTTGTAAGTACAATCATAAAGGTCGCAAAGGATTCAACCCCATGATAGCTCTATATGTACAGCATCACTTTTTAATGATTTAAATACAATCGCTTAAAGACTGACAAAGAAATCTGTGTTCTGATGTTATCATCTCAGTGGTGCATGTGATGTGGTGGATGGTAGTATCTTGAATGACAAGCCAGGACTCGACCTGTCTGGTGCTGCGCTGAACTGGTTCAAGACCTCAAAGATTATTTTGTGTCATAAGTTTGTAACTGCATGTCTGCACCAACAAAGTATTGGCTATTGGTCCGCTTCTGTTCAACCTTTATGCTCCCACGTTTCCAAACGTTGAACAACAAACGACACAGTCTATCACAGCTATGTAGATGACAGTCACATGCCTTTTTGTTTACCCACCGGTAGGCTAAGGTTCGGCTGAATCTCCCATTAAGTGCATTCAGCAAAATGACTGGTTGTGCCACAATTTCCTCCAGCTAAAAAAAAGACCAAACTGAAATAATACCATAATAACATTTTCTTGCTTAAAACAAAGAGTGTTTAAAGTTAGAATTTAAGAATTTCGTAAGAATTTAAACGCTGATATTGAACCTCTATCACTGAAGACTTGAAAAAAAGAAGTCCATAATCTGCTGTAGCTATGGACTCTGACCTAATCTTTAATAACCGTTACAAAATCAGCCGACCACCCCCTGAAAAACAGAGCAAGATAAAGGGTTGATGTGCAAACGAGAGCGGGACAGAAGTCACCCATGTCTTCAGTAGACTTATCTACAGGAATGTGGTTTTCACAGGTCTCTAACAAAAAAGCAGCCCCTCCTTGTCCAGAATGCTGCTGCTTGAGTTTTAACTCAGACCAAACGAGAAGATCCCTGCATTGGCTTCCACTTTTGAGCGACAATTGAGTTAAAAATGTCCCTAATAGTTCCTGGAGCACTAAATAGACCAAAATACATATCTGATCTGTTTGTATGCTTTGAGCGCCCTACAGCATAGGCCATCAGCGACCAGGGTTTCAACCAAGCATGGTGAGGCAGCTCTTTAGCTTTCATGCTCTATAGATCTAGACCAAACTTCCAGAAAATGTGAGGTCAGCCTCAATTCACTTAAATAAGGTCTCAAAACTGTTCTGTTTGCCACAACTTTAATCAAAAATGTATGTCTGCACCATATATTCTCTTAACATATTATATCAAAATGTTTCCCCTTTATTTTTTTGTCTTACTATTGTCTTATTATTGACTTATTGTCTTCTCAAGGTTTTTACATGCAAATAAACTTTATTTTGTGACAGAAACCACCCGGTTAACATGTAGTCCACTGTGTCACTTCTCCACTGGTACATTGGGAGTAGACATTTGTCTTCTTCTTCTTCTTCTTCTTCTTCTGTGATTTTCATGTATACATAAAGTTCATAAAGTTACACTATGTTACATTACATACACCATACTGATGTCTCACTCTCCTGCTCTCACTCTCTCTCTCTCTCTCTCTCTCTCTCTCTCTCTCTCTCTCTCCCACGGTTTCCCTCCAGTCCCCTCCCTCCCTCACCCTCCCTCTTCTGATAAATATACAGTGTTGTTACCTATGTTACACTATGTACACTACGCTGAGGTCACAGTGTCTCTCCCAGGCCAGACTCACCCCGGCAGCAGTGGCTCAGGATGTAAAACTGCTCGTCTCCAGTTTCAAGTTTATTCAAGTGTATATGCAAATTATAACCACAAGTTAGAACAATGAGTGCAGGTCATTAATGGCCCTGATTCGCTTGTTTTCCAAGCATCCTCAGCTGTGTGGACAAATGTGACAAATAACAGAGCCCATAAAATACACACAACGCACAGATAAAATAAAATAAGAAAAATAGCTAAATGAATGAGGGGGATCTCGATAGCAGCCCAGTGCTTCAGCACCATATCAGAACCCCAGAGGGTTGCTGGTTCCCTCGCCTGCTCGTCCCCGAGCAAGGCATCCAGCCCTAAGCCCAGTGCGCCCGGCGGCTCCTGTTGTGGCTGCTGAGGTTATTCATCAATGCAGGTGAAGGCTGGCGACGCTTGGACAGGCCGCCCACCATCACGGCGCAGCGTTGGTGAACTGCAGCATACGTTGGCCGTCTGTACGGCTATAAATGTTTTATCCTCTCCGTTATATATGACTGCTTGGCAGCGAGGATGCCCAGACCACTCTCCCAGCCAACCTGTCACCCTGCTGGGCAGGAGGCCTATGCTGATAGAGGGCCATGAGTTGTGGCGTGAGCCCGGTCTACCGCCACACATTTTTTCTGCGCGTCCCTCCCTCCCTCTGTCGCCGCTATACGCAATGTAAGTGAAAGCCCTGCCCTCGCTCTCCCCCCGGTAACACACTGCTGGAGCGTCCGGCGGCATCCTGTCATCAGATGGGAATGAGGGGAGCGCCCGCCCACCTTCCTTACCTGCCTCCAGCACCCTCTCACATCCCCTCCTCCCCCCCCCACCCTCCCCACCCACCTTCCTTACCTGCCTCCCACAGCAGCCTCTCACATCCCCTCCTCCCACCCCCACCCCCCCACACACCCCCCCCCCCCCCCTCCTCCTCTCCTCCCCACACCTCCTCTCACACCTGCCCCACATCACATCCAACACCAGGGAGAAGCTTCTCCAACACCACACAATTCAATTTGATGGCCGCATGGACTTTTACAAAACCAAAACAAAAGGTAAGGTACAAACATATCTAAATTTAACATAGAATATAGAAATGTATATCATATATATCATAAAAGGTAATACAAACCGGTGCACATCATGAGTATTTCATATCTACATTTAACATAGAGTATAGAAATGTATATAATATATATCATAAAAGGTAAGGTACAAACCAGTGTGCATCATGAGTATTTCATATCTAAATTTAACATAGAATATAGAAATATAAATCATATTTAAATTATTTGAAGTTCAATTATTATTCAGTAGAAGGAGCCATCTTGTTCATTAGGGGAATGTGTTTAGTATTTGTGTTGACATGGCTGTTGACTCATTACATTGTCGTGCTGGTAGTGATCTGTGGGCTGTGTTTAATGGTCTTGTTGTTGTCCAGGCTGCTCCTGCTGCCCTCTGATTGGCAGGTGATCACCCTAATGAGCTCCTGATGTCCAGTTTATCCTCTCTGTAAGAGATGGGATCTGCTGCTCCATATTACTGTTCTGTAACAACACATACACTCTCTGGCAGTTTTTCACTCTCGCTTTCTTCATCTCTTTCTCTCACTCTCTTTATCTCCCTGTGCTGCGTCTCGCTCTCTCTTTCTTCTCTCTTCTCTCCTTTTATCTCACGCTCTATCTCTCCTCCATTCTCCCTCTTTTGGGTTGCTCTCTCATTCTCTCTCTCTCTCTCTCTCTCTCTCTCTCTCTCTCTCTCTCTCTCTCTCTCTCTCTCTCTCTCTCTCTCTCTCTCTCTCCATTCTGACTGTTTTAAATCATCTATTCTCTGCCAGTTCCTAAGTTCCCGCAGAGCAAATATGTAAGGTGCATTATATGAATAATACACATATTCACATACAAATATACAAACATACTATTTGCATTTGAGCATTTGAACATTGTCACATGTTACATACATGTTACAATATTCTAGCCAATATTCTAGCCTAAAGAAGATATGGTGTCTGAAAATGAATGTAGTCAATAAAGAAAGGATACAGGCTGGTCTGGATGCTGTTAAACCCTGCAGTATTTGTGTGGATACAAAAGACAACTGATTAACTGACTCTATGATACAATACAACATGTTGAGATGTTGAACAAACAACAAATATGGTTTCAGTCCTGTTCAGTACGATAATTTGTGTCTCTCCCCCGCCCTCTCTCTCTCTCTCTCTCTCTATATATATATATATATATATATATATATATATATATATATATATATATATATATATATTGTATATATATATATATACATATATATATATATATATATATATATATATATATATATATATATATATATATATCTCCCATCTCCCTACCATCTCTACTTTTTTTGTTTTTACAATACTGACCACTAATAAAAAAAAAGGCATGATTGCAAAGCCTTTGTCCATACGTGGTGTGTGTGTGCGCGTGCGCGTGTGTGTGTGTGTGTGTGTGTGTGTGTGTGTGTGTGTGTGTGTGTGTGTGTGTGTGTGTGTGTGTGTGTGTGTGTCAAAACCCCTCGCTTAGAGAAACATGTGTGAGCTGCGTATATCACAGCTGTCAGCCTCATGATTCATAAGGGAACAAAGAGATATGCAGACTGTTGACGAAGAGACAAACAAACACCACTACAGGAAAACTGAAGAGCACTACAGAACATACCCTACTCCTTAATGCTGCAATGCCGGATTTCCAATTATGTCAGCGTATCCTAAACCACGATACCTACACGTTTATTGATAAATAAATACAACATAGTACAATTCTTAGTCTGCTGGCCTGGCAAAAAAATGTGGTCATGTCAAGATGAAGAAGGTACAGTGTGTTTTTCTCCGTTTATCTTTTTCTTAGCACTGCTGCAATGTGGCCTTTGTTCGGAGGGGGTGTTACTAAACGGAGGGGCGTGTGCCAGAAGGGGCGGGCCCGTCCAGGCGTCACCGGTCGCTCCTAACCTGTCAATGCCAAAATAAAGGCAGCTTAAACTTTCCTTCGGACACTACTTCATCATCAGGAATATGCATAAGGCCCATCAGGAAATAATGATGTGCTGAGGAAAACCCAAACCACCCGTTGGCTGTTACTGCAATGCCCGCTCGGCGGTGTTCCGGGTCTCGCTGGGGGGGTCGCAGCTAGGGAGCTAGTGGGCTGTTAGCTACCAGGCTAGCTGAGGCGCTAGCTAAGAGTTGTGCAAAAGTGAAGAAGACGGCGGCTAAAAGCGACCTTTACGGACATATGCGACTGACCTCAGGTAACCACGCCGTGGAGCCGGTACATACAGGACCCACGCGTGGTCTGTCGTGGCGCCGGGAACACAATAGATGGGTTATACAAACGTGGCTTGTGTGGTGTAGCATAGCTATGGTGTCTACTAGCCACCAACTTTGCCCCCTCGCTCCCTCGCGGAGCTGCTTGTTGCAACTCGCAAAGTCTTTGGCTAACGTGGAGACGTGTGTGTGTATGCATGTGTGCCACTGTCTGTGTTCGTGTGGTCAAATTGGCTTGTAACCATTACAACTATTTTGTAATGACGTGCCGATGTGTGATGTGATGGTCAGTAACTCAATCAAGTTGTACGATTCCATCACAAAGGGGTCCATAACTTGAGAGACAGTATACAGACAGTTTGGGTTACATTGTATGAGCTATGGTGTACACTCTTTGTGTCACAGCAATGGTTGTCATTTTACTCCGAGTAGCCTACCCTTTTTAAATTAAGAGCATACAGTGTCGATATAATCACACGTGTACAGTCGCAACATTCACCCCAATACTCGTACAAAACATGTTTACATAGATATGAGTTTGTTTCACCGAGATGTAGTCTTGCCTGCAGGAGTAGCAGCAACGCCAATGCGGTAGACTGTAGCCGTGTTGTATTTCCTCAGAAACAGGGGAAATTGAAGCGCAATTATTTATTTTGGTCGATACGTCAGGGGGGTCACAGTTTGCTGACACCAGCAGATCACAGAATCAAGGTCAAATGTAAAAGGTACAGCAAGTTGTCAGACTCTGTACGGAGGTGAATGCAGGCAGGGCATGCCAAACCAGCCGGTCAGGTTAAGAATACAGATGAATTATTCAGCTCCATGCAGCAGCATATGAGCAACGTGGCCCGGAATGTGCACAGCTCTTGCCCTCTGTACTATTCTGGATAACCCGCCTGGCTTGGTTATAGCCCATGACATTAGGGAGGAAGAATGCTCTGAGAAGTTGGTGATGTCCCGCCGTTACTTGGACACATTTAGTTTGGCAGGTCAATGAACCGCCCTCTTACAGTGTTGTAGATGTTGAATGAACACAAAGTGGATGTGTTAAATGTAAACAACCAGGGCATGGAAACACACTTTGCTCCATGTCGCAGAGCAGATCCAACCGCACACCATAATATCTTAATGTGGAAGGTTCTGCTGTGGGTCGTGTTACACTCATCCTAGCTAGCTAGCTTGTGAGGAGATGTGCTTCCCCTCTCCATCTCTTTATGTGAATGGAAGGAATGTGTATTATTGGAAGGTTAGCATAGCTGTTTTTAGAGTAAAAATAGAAGTTAATGTCTCCCTCATGCCTACAGTGTCATGTGTTTCTCTGGGGTGGAGACAGAGAGAGAGTGACTTAGCATATATACGCCTGGTGTTGTCAGCCGCTTGGCTTCTGGCACGCAACAATGATCTCTTTATCGTGTTGCCTAATCATAATTCTGAGTTATCAGGGCATTCCAGGGGTTCCTATTCCGACTGACGCCTAACTGCCTGTCCTGCCACACCATCCGAACACGCGTGTTGCTCTGACTATACTGGACATGTTCCGTGTTGAATATTTTACACTTGAGGTTAGAGGGCCTACGGCTAAAGTTCGGAAGGATGTTTGTGTCTGTGTGTTTGTGGTGTTACATAGTCCGTTTGTTAAGCAAACACACTGAGCGTTGGCGAGTAGGGTTTGTGCACGTGGTTGACACGTATACACTTTTTCTGTATGGCCATCTCTCTATATAATGGCCACGGTGGATACAGAGATGGGTCATTAAGGAGCAGGTAGGGGTTAGACAGTGAATACAGAGAGACCGGTCATTAAGGAGCAGGTAGGAGTTAGACAGTGAATACAGAGACGGGTCATTGAGGAGCAGGTAGGGGTTAGACAGTGAATACAGAGAGACAGGTCATTAAGGAGCAGGTAGGAGTTAGACAGTGAATACAGAGACAGGTCATTAAGGAGCAGGTAGGAGTAGACAGTGAATACAGAGACAGGTCATTAAGGAGCAGGTAGGGGTTAGACAGTGAATACAGAGAGACAGGTCATTAAGGAGCAGGTAGGAGTTAGACAGTGAATACAGAGACAGGTCATTGGGGAGCGAGTAGACAGCCAGGGATAATTAAGGAGCAGGCAGGGGTTAGCCTGTGAATATAGAGCCAGCTCATTAAGGAGTAAGTGGGGGTTGGACAGTACAGCTGTAGGTCCTCGAGGAGTAAGTAGAGGTTGGATGCTACATAGGCAGGTCGGGGTTAGGCTGTCCAGAGACGGGTCCTTAGGAAGCAGGTTGGGGCTTGATGATAGATGTGCAGGTCATTAAGGAGCAGGCAGGAGGCATCTTGCTCAACGATGCTTGAGCCAGGTGGTTCAAGGGCTTTAGGGTTTGAACCCAGAACCTTTGGTCTTGGAGTTCAACCGTTGACCAACTTGTCAGTATTGTAAGGCCTCTGTGTTCAGCTCTTGCTCCATCTTCACAATCCTCTTTTCCCCTGTTGCCTGCTCGTTTTGTAAACTATTAATCCCTTTGTAAAATTCACAGCATAAAAGAGCCATTATTTTACCCTAAATGCTGTGAGAGGCAGGCACACACGCGCGTGTGCACGCAGCTTCAACTGCTTCTCTCAGTTTAGCTTGTCATGCATGTGGCTTTGTTTGGCTTCTTCTTTTCATCTAAACCGCACACCCACACTGGGGAGTCTGTTAAACCTGAAGAAACCTGCAGCTCGTCCTTTTGTTTGTCTTCTCTCTGTTTGTTTGCTTTTGGTTTCTCTCTCATGTTCACGTGTTCATTCGTTCTGTATTGATCGCACTCCATCCCAATGTCTCCGCGCAGACGAATGGCCGTAACGCTCTCCTCCTCTCCCCTCCCCCTCCCAGGTGAGTGATGGAGACCAGAGAGTTGACCGTGGTGGCAGGCAGCTTCGTCACCTTCCAGCTGCTGTTCTCTGTGGCCAGTCCTCTGCTCTCCGCAGTCCTCACACCCGCCTACGGCCTCCTGCCCTCCAACAAGCTCACAGAGTGGAACTCCAGGTCGGTGCGCGACACGGCCTCACCGACACCATCACACACACACTCGCACCCGTGCCACCCGCGCCATGTACACTACGGCCTCACAGGTTTTGGCTAGGTGCGTAACGTAGGCGCCGACGGCGGCTATTAAACCGAGTAAAAATCAAGCTTTACTCCTTTGTGTTATTTGTATGCACTGGCGCTTTCTTCTTCACACTGTAGACACTGCTATGCTGACTGGAGAGCCCGCTGTTTGCACACAGGCTGTTTTGAATAGAGTTACAATATGAAGGAACGAGTTGAACGTGGCCCGGAGGGCGGTGACACTTATCTTTCAAACAGACTTTTACCTTTCATCCTTACCATACACATTGTCATGGACCTTTACCTTCTCTAGTAATCAGGCTCTTATCATGCAGGTCTTTCCCCTACACCTTCGTAATCTGTGATCACCTTTGTAATCTCCAAATCACTGCATCGCTGATCACATTTATCGTCAATGTATGTTCCTAGCCTTGTTTTACATCTATTCATTAGCAGACTGCGCTTTTATCCACAGCGACCAAGCGAGGCTGAGAACAACCGGAGCAAGTCTAGTAGTAGGTGTAGCTCCAGCCTAGATTGAAGTGGACAACGGTAGACAAGAGTGGCCATAGGAATCAGAAATACAAGGCTCAGTATTTTGTTACCATTGGCCTGATGTGAACGCGTCACAAAGAACCCTTTAGAGCAACACACTCCAGAGGACATTCCTAACGCCTAACATCTGCTGGGATTAATACTCCCAGTGATCTCCAACCGTCACACTCCATAGTCACACAGCCATTCTTAGTTTTCAGCCTATCAGTCAAGACAAAAAGCCAGTTCTCAGACCCAACATGTCCATGGTGAATCGGCCTGCATAACGTTGAGAGAGCGAGAGACTCTTGATCGCTTCACCGATAAGTCTTATAATCCTCCACGTCTTAACTGCTCGTTTAGCGCGGAGAATATGACGTACAATATATAAAACACGACTGTCCTTCACTATAATGGCTACCGATTTGGAGCGGGGGGGGATACAGAAGGAAACCCTGTGTTGCGTAACGGTCTTGCTCTCGGTGGGCTGATAGTGGTTATGTAAGTGACCTAAACAAGGCCAAAGTTTCAGGAAATGGAGACAAACCAAGAAAGAAAACAGGTTGGCTGTTTTAGCCCCGTCTCGGTTTTGGTTTTCTCTCCCCGCCTGGAAGAAAATGCAAACGCAACACAATAACGGAACTGAGAGTTGAAGATGTAAGAGGAAAATGTTTGACTGAGCAGAAATGGTTAAACGCGTTGCGCAATCAGCCTCTTTTTTTTTCATTTTATTTTTAAACCTTTTCTGCCAGGTTCCTCCACGGTGGTTTGGTTCTTTGAGGCTTGCATCCTGTTTGCATCACGCTGCCGTCCAGTTCAGCTGGGCCGACGTCTTGTCGCTTCAGGCGGCGTTGCTGCCGGCCTTCCCGCGCGATGCCGCCCGCGGCACTACAGTATCAGATCGTAAACATCGAACGTGTTCATATGTTCGTGCTTGAGATTTAGGGACGTAACAACCGATCTTAGCCAGACCGGCGAAAAAATCCTGATGGTTTTGCTGACTGTCGGAAGGGGGAAATTGTGAACAACGTTGCATGATCCTGTAGTGCGTGTGTGTGTACCCCGCGTAAGACCAGGTCCTTGTAAGACCAGGTAGAGGGGTCTGAGGGGATAGGGACCTCTGGACCTGGACTCTGTCTTCAGGTGTGGCTGTGAGTGCTGCTGTGAGGCATGGAGGTGAAAGGCTATCTTCTGATTATGTCTATCTCCCTGCATGCTGATTGACTAGCCCACGCAGATTAAATGTGACAGCGTGGTAAAGGGTCAAAGTTTACTCCTGCGCTTACGTTCCCCTGGCATCATCTCTGCGTTGACTGATCGTAGCCAAAAATGCAATCAAACGAACAAACACACGTGGCCGTGTCTAATGATGAGCTACTGTCACCGCGCTGCACCTGCCGCCACCACCGTAGTCATCTGTTCCGTTTCCTGTTCTCCTTAATGGCATTACCCATGTCTGGTGTGTGTGCTGTCTGTTCTGCAGGCTGGTGTCCACGGTCCATGCGCTGGTCGTAGGACTCTTCTGTCTCTACATCCTGTGTTTCGATGATAAAGTCAACGCCGACCCCATCTGGTAAGAGAGCCCATGTTGGGCGAATGTGTAGCGGTGAATCCATTTCACCTCCAGGTAGGATTAGATCATTTCATTTAAACCTGCGTTACGCTAAGTCTACCCATTAGAAACCTCTAGCCCCTTGAGTTAAAGCTACAGTTTATAGGTATATCATTTCAGATGACCCTTTACTGTTGTATAATCTATATATTTTATAATTCAGGGTGAATTTTGCCCTCATGCCCCAGACTGCCCTCTATGAACATGACACCAACAAACAGCGTTCTGTATAAATAAACGCTCAGCGCTGGTGACACGTGAAGCCAGCGAGATGATACGTGATGTTCCCGGGTGTGTGTGTGTGTGTGTGTGTGTGTGTGTGTGTGTGCGTGTGCGTGTGTGCGTGCGTGCGTTGTGGGGGTCAAATGGACCACAAGGTCTTCCCGGTGGAGGTGCAGAGGCGGCTCGGTAACGCACAACTTCAACACAGAAAATGAAAACACAAAACGTCCGCACAACTTCAACACACAAAATGAAAACACAAAACGTCCGCACAACTTCAACACACAAAATGAAAACACAAAACGTCCGCACAACTTCAACACACAAAATGAAAACACAAAACGTCCGCACAACAGCACTCACACTGAGCACCGCGACAATGAGAGAGGATGTTTTAAATAAAATGGACACACACGTTATGTTAACAGTGTTATTTATGATGAACCCCATGAACTGTCCCTAATATTCACCAGCACTCTTAATCGTCATCACTTAGCGTGTTAGCAGCCGCAGGGGGCCTGTCGTAGTCCCCAGCCAGGGGGGAGGTGTTTTTTATTTGAAGGATGGTGTGGCTACTGATGAACTCTTTGAAGAACGGGTAAAAAAAAAAAAACACATGGAGTCGGCCGGTGTGCCTCCTCAGTCCACAAGCTTCGACTCTCGGGGGGAGAGCCGACGAGGGGAGCGGCGGCTCCTCCTCTTCCTCCTCCTTATCCGGAGGCGAGTGGGAGGCGCACTCGTCTGTCGGGGACCGTCTCTGGAGGGGTGTACTCGCCGGATTCACCCTTTCATTATCGCGCGTCTCTCCGTTTCCATCACTCCGTCGTCTCGCCGTTCCCTTTTTCCCTCCGCCGCGCTCTTCCTCTCTCTCTCTCTCTCTCTTCCGCTCTCTCTCTTTCTCTCTCTCTCTCTCTCTCTCTCTCTCTCTCTCTCTCTCTCTCTCTCTCTCTCTCTCTCTCTCTCTCTCTTCCTCTCTCTTCCTCTCTCTTCCTCTCTCTCTCTCTACCTCTCTCTCTCTCCGTCTCTCCTGCTGACTCTGTGATATGCATCAATGAATCCTAAAAACGAGGAGGGGGGAAATAAATGGCAATCCCTCCTCTCTCCTTATCCCCCCCCTCTCGCCTCGCTTTATCCCTGTACCCATAGCCTCCCCCCTCCTCTCTCTCTCTCTCTCTCTCTCTCTCTCTCTCTCTCTCTCTCTCTCTCCTCTTTATCCCCATGCCCCTCGCCTCTCCCTGCCCCTCCTCTCTCCCCTCTCTCTTTCTATCCCTGGCATCCATCTTTTCTCCCCTGCTGAGCTCCTTTTCTTATCCCTCTACTTTTGTCTTGTCCTCTGCTATATTATTGCTCTCTATATTTTCTCACTCTCACTCTCTCTCTCCCTCCGAGGCTTGTTTTTTTATAGCAGGCTGCCCCTCCTGTCCTTGCTGTACCCCCCCCCCCCCCCCCCCCCCCCACACACACACACACACACACACACACACACACTGCCTTTCACTGTTGAATCAATACAGTACACCTCCCCTACTCCTGCTAGCCACACACACACACACACACACACACACCCGCGTCATTAGCATAGCTAGCATCGCTAATGCGACTGCAGGGCTGGCGAGGAGGAGCTAGAGAGGAGAGAAAAGAGGAGCAGTGTTCCTGTATCGTCTGTTATCCATTCCCTCATCTAGTCTCAGTGTCGTCTGGGACAGAGAAGGTCTTTGGAGAAGGACAGTTTAGTAGCGTTTTCTCACCTGTCCTCTCAATCTGTGTGTGTGTGTGTGTGTGTGTGTGTGTGTGTGTGTGTGTGTGTGTGTGTGTGTGTGTGTGTGTGTGTGTGTGTGTGTGTGTGTGTGTGTGTGTGTGTGTGTGTGTGTGTGTGTGTGTGTGTGTGTGTGTGTGTGTGTGTGTGTGTGTGTGTGTGTGTGTGTGTGTGTGTGAGAGAGAGACCCCCCACTGTGTCCAGACTGTGCGGTAAGCATGAACTCCCAGGCTGGTGTGAGACTGTTGCTGCACCACCATTAAGACCGGTCACACGGCCCCATTGTTCCCTCTCCTCTTTCTCAACGGCCCCAGATTGGCCCCCACTTGGGCCTGTGAACACGCTTTGTCTGGCGCGGGGGGGCCCCTCCCCTCCCTCCCCACCACAAACCAGCGCATCATAATCCACTAAGTGTGTGACCAGGGATAACGGACAGTTTTTTTTATTGTTTTTGTTTTGTTTTCCGTTTTTTGCACTTTGTTGTCAAATTGCTAATTAACCGACACAAAGAATGCATTGTGAACATGTATTTAAATTCAAACCCAGCAGCGTTCTGCATGTTTAATGAATCGCACCCCCCCCCTCCACCAAGCCTTATTGTTGCCATTTTGTTCTGCAAAAAGAGAACCGTTTATACGGTGTGTGACGTGAGGGGTTGCTATACCAAGATGAAGAAGGTTCAGACACTATCAATACGTTGAGCTCCTAAAGCAAAGGGTGCATTAACGTGACGTTTCAACTTTAATGCCACCACTATAACACCCTCTTACTGTACACTACAGTATTATTACTATCGTCATAAAACAAATCCCGTCTCTCTTCTTTTTTTTTTATCCCCCGGAACTTACAGTAACTTAAAGTTCAGCGGGTGATTAATGGCTGAGGGTGGAGGTGTGAAGATGAAGGGATTAAGAAGCAGATTGTGGATCGCGGCGGTCGACCGTTGTGCTTTATTTATTTTTTCAGCCGCTCTCCACTTGTTTTGTTATCTCCGAGAGGGAGTCGGCCGCGCGGTGCTCTGAGCGCAGAGGCGAGGCGAGGCGAGTCGATGTGCATGCAATGCATCAGCCCGGATGGGGCGCGAGCTTCTGCATATCAGATCGCTGCACAAGAGCAGGGTGTTAAAAAACTCCATTAACCGCAGATGTGCGTCCTCGCATCCGAAAGGCGCTCGTCGAATTGGCCGCTGCTACCTGCAGCGCCAGGAGCTAACGCGATCAGGGCGGAAGACGAGAGGTTTTGAAAAGCCGAAAGGGCCACGTGGTGATTGATTTGTTCGAGAAGGTGGAATGAAAGGCTAATGGCTCGGTGAAAAGAGCTGGACGTTTTATCAATGAGTCATGAATGAGTCAATATTGAAAAGGCTGTCAATGGACGCTGAATTCAGTTTGCTTAGACTGAAATGGTTCATGACACTTTGATGGACCGAATGCTTTCTAAATGTTTGTCCTAAAATGTATTTGAGCTAAAAAAAAAAAAATTAAAAAAAAAACTGTCCTCGTTTGACTTTCAACCAAAACGTTCTTGGTTAATGGTAGTAATCATTTTAATGAATTCCCAGTGTTCCACATATTGAATTACATTGAATCCCCCCACATTATGTTCATTGTACTTTGCCAGGAAATGTACAGTTTCCTTTCTCCGTGAAATGTAAAATGAGTGCTCACCCAGCCCAAGGACAGAGTCTCTGTACTGAGACGGCTGGACCACACCGCTCACAGGAGGGGAGGAGCAGGGTGAAGTTCACCTGCAGGATAAACTGACCGTGTGACACACACACACACACACACACACACACACACACACACACACACACACATACACACACACACAAGCTGGGTTAGGGTGGTAGCTTGAAGCAGACACCTGATAAATCCAGCTGTTTTGCAGCTGCTGCTGTTGTTGTTGTTTTTGTTAGGGGACAGTTTTGGGGTTGTTTCAGGGCTCATTGATATAAAGTGTGTACCCATGGTCCCAATACTGATGCCATCGGGGCCAGGGTCTTTTTTACATTGTGAACAAAGAAGCAAGGAAATACTGAGAAAGGAATCGCACAAACACATAGCGACCTCATGTCCCCAGTATGGTGCTGATCCTCAGTCCGTTCACCGACATAGCCGTGTATTTAAGGATGCCCTTATGATGCAGTGTCACACACTTCTTAATCCCAGTGCAATGCCCTGAATGGCACAGATGAGGGGGAGGTGCATGTGATCTCTAATGCAGCCATGGTTTGGAGACATGAGTTTTTGAGGTTGTTTCATTGTTTTGAGAACAGCAAAATGGGCTATCCCTGTTTCTGAGAAAGTCCCATCATCTCCAAGGTGCGTGTGCTTGTGTCTGTGCGTGTGTGTGTGCGTGTGTGGTGTCAAAGTAGGAGGTTTCATGTGCCCTGTGGTTTGTGCATTAATACCGCTCTGTGCTGCTGTTTTCCAGGGGAGATCCCAATCTTGTGAAGCTCAATGTAGCCATTACCTGCGGCTACCTCATCTATGGTCAGTACGGTAGTGGTTTATATACATAATAATACATATAACAATAATGAAATATTGATCTCAGTAATAAGTGTGTGTGTGTGTGTGTGTGTGTGTGTGTGTGTGTGTGTGTGTGTGTGTGTGTGTGTGTGTGTGTGTGTGTGTGTGTGTGTGTGTGTGTGTGTGTGTGTGTGTGTGTGTGTGTGTGTGTGTGTGTGTGTGCTGTGTGCGTTACTTCCCCAATTGGCGATGGCCGGATTACGACGCTAGATTGTTTAAAAGAATGATAATAATTCACGTCGGCGCCAACATGAAATGAGAGAGCGGATTCGTCCTGGTGAGTCGGCCATGTTTCTGAGGGCAGAGTGACACGCTGATGCTAGGCTACAGGGGGGAATCTGCCTCTGGCAGCAGCACACTTTTTCTTCTTTTTTTTTATCAAACTATCTATATGAAGAGACGACGCTATTGATAATTTATACATTTCCCCGTTTGTGGGACAAATAAAGGGTTTTCTTATATTATAATGAATACCAAATAAATGGGAAATAAAGTGAACATGGAAATGAATAACATAACACCAATACTAATATGATGCATGGGCATACTTCATGTCATTGTATTCCCATTTGAGATTAGAATGGTATTTTTCACTTGAATTGTTTACTTTTGGATGATGTGAAAATGGCAAGTATTATTACAGGTGAAGAAATGACATAATGAACACAAATGGTAGTTTTATTTTAATACTCTGTGTTCCTGTAGACATGTGTTTGTCATGCGTGTTCATGTTGAATATGTAACTGCGATGCCCGTTGGTTCTGGCTCTAACTGTCCCGGTCTTTCACCACAGACCCGGGGCGTACTTCCATACTTTGCCAACTTCCGTCTCATTTCAGAGCTCTCCACACCGTTTGTGAACCAAAGGTAGGCCCACGCACACAACGCACACGCCCACCTCACGGTCAGGGCTGTAATCACATCACCCAGCAGACGCTTTCATCCAAAGCAACGTATCGCGAGCATTCAGATCCACTCACTTAAGGAGCAGGAAGGCATTGCTCTAAGATGCCTCCGGGAATCGAACTTGAAAGTACCTGCAGGCCAGTTCGGACTATCCTGCCCCTTCGTCATCATCATCATCCCTCAGCAGTGGTTCCCCTGGGATGGACCAGCAGAACTGGTGGTTTTGGTACAGAGAAAGTGTTGCATGCAGGGCAGGCACACACACTGTCTCTCTGACGTGACTCACGCAGAAATCATATTACCGTTTTAAAGATTTTTTTTAAATTAAAGTTTAGTCACGTTATTACGTTCTAATGAAATTGCCAGTTAACATATCGTTAACTTGCTAACTTACCATTAGATGGGTTGACTACCCAAACAGCTGTAGATAATGTGTGTGTGCTAGTTTACAGCTGTAGATAATATTGTGTGTGCTAGTTTACAGCTGTAGATACTATTGTGTGTGCTAGTTTACAGCTGTAGATAATATTGTGTATGCTAGTTTACAGCTGTAGATAATATTGTGTATGCTAGTTTACAGCTGTAGATAATATTGTGTGTGCTAGTTTACAGCTGTAGATAATATTATGTATGCTAGTTTATAGCTTTAGATAATATTGTGTATGCTAGTTTACAGCTGTAGATAATGTTGTGTGTGCTAGTTTACAGCTGTAGATAATATTGTGTATGCTAGTTTACAGCTGTAGATAATATTGTGTATGCTAGTTTGCAGCTGTAGATAATGTTGTGTGTGCTAGTTTACAGCTGTAGATAATGTTGTGTATGCTAGTTTACAGCTGTAGATAATGTTGTGTGTGCTACTTTACAGCTGTAGATAATATTGTGTGTGCTAGTTTACAGCTGTAGATAATGTTGTGTATGCTAGTTTACAGCTGTAGATAATGTTGTGTATGCTAGTTTACAGCTGTAGATAATATTGTGTATGCTAGTTTACAGCTGTAGATAATGTTGTGTATGCTAGTTTACAGCTGTAGATAATGTTGTGTATGCTAGTTTACAGCTGCACACAGCTAGTGTGACGTGGGGTAGCCCAGTGGGGTTATCCGTGGTCAAATCAATCATGCTAAAAATATCTTCATGAGCTTGTTGAGCGTTGTAACTCTATAACGTTACCGTAGAGATTTTCCTACAGAATTAGATTCTACTTGTGGTAGCTGACGGGGGGTTGTTTTTTGTTTTGGTTGGAAAGATACTGGATATTGAGTGAACTGAAGAGGAGTCTGTGTGTCTAGCAGTGGAAACACCTGCCCAGGAGAGTCAGGCAGCAGCACCTGCTCCAATAGAGCCATCGTCTGGTCAATTCTTCCACACAACAGGCGAATTACCCTTCACTAAACAATAGCCTAACCCAAATGACATTAAACCGGAGACGGCTTAACATTTCAAAATGTTGCCCAAATCTCTGTTTAAAAACTGTAACCCTGCTCTACAATGATTAGAAGCAGTTAAAGAACCGCATGGGCAATGGAGATCTTGTGTGGGTGTAATGCTTAGATTGTATATAATACAGGTTAAAGTGACTTAATATAGACTCTATATAATACAGGTTAAAGTGCTTTAACATAGACTCTATATAATACAGGTTAAAGTGACTTAATGTAGACTGTATATAATGCAGGTTAAAGTGACCTAACATAGACTGTATATAATGCAGGTTAAAGTGACCTAACGTACACTGTATATAATGCAGGTTAAAGTGACCTAACGTAGACTGTATATAATACAGGTTAAACTGATTTAACATAAACCGTATATAATACATCAAGTATTTAACATCAACAAGTGTGGTCATTCGTGGAAACTGACAGACTTTTTCCACACCAATAAAAGCGCCTCCAAAAGGAATACACTACTACTCATTGAGATTTAGGCCGTGCATTCGATTAGAGTTGTATTTATTGTATTTGTTTTGGGGGGTGGTTCTCACAGGGCCTGGACAATGTATAGGGAAAACCGCCTCGACCTTCTTAACGTGTGTCCAGAGTTGGAAACAAGGCGTCTAACCGCGGCTCCCCCCCCCCCGCCCCTCTGCCCCGCGCTGCAGGTGGTTCTACGAGGTGCTGAAGTACCCCCGCTCCCACCGGCTGGTGGTGCTGAACGGCGTGGCCATGGCGGCCGTCTTCTTCCTGGTGCGCATCGCGGTCATGCCGCCGTACTGGGCCAGCGTGTACGTCACCTTCGGCACGGAGGCCTTCCACCGGCTGGGCACCGCCGCGCAGGTGGCGTGGATCACCTCCTGCATCGCCCTGGACATCCTCAACACCATCTGGATGTACAAGATCGCCCGCGGCTGCTACAAGGTGCTGACGGGCGCGGCGGGCCGGCGGCCCCCCAAGGCGGGGCGGGAGCCGCTGGCGCCGCCGGACGCCGGGCCGGACGCCGCGAAGAACCACGCCGACTGAAGCCGCCGGCGGAGATGAGCAGGCGGTGGAGGTGGAGGTGGTGGTGGTACAACAGAGGTAGAGACACTACGGGAGGAAGAGGAGAAGGAAGGGTGGGGGGGGGGAGGCTGGGTCTGCAGTAAGCCGTAAGCTCATCGGCCTATCGCGTGCTCTCTCGCTCCTCCTCCCCCCCCACCCCACCCCGAATGCCTTGAAACCCCCCCCCCCCCCCCCCCCCACTTGACCCCATCCGACCCCGTGGAGGTCGTATGACAAAGCACACGCTACAGTCCCTCCCCCCTCCTTCCATCAATGTCACCCTTTTTCTTTCACTGATTCTCTCACTTTCTTTTTGTATTTTTTTTTTTTTTCTCCCTCCCCTCCCTCACTCTCCCCCTGGTTTTCTCTCTCTCTCTCTCTCTCTGCCTTCAGCCAAAGCCTGGTCATCTGAAGTGCCTGAGAGTCCAGAAAAGCAATAATTGCAGCGGAAGAAGATCACACACTTCCTCACTACCCCCACCTCCCCCTGTCCTTCACTATCACCTCCACACCACTACTACCACCTCCTCCTCTTCCTCTCCTCCACCACCACCACCACCACCACCACCACCACCACCTCATCCTTCCTCCAGATAAGTTGTCGTTATCTTGTGCTCCGGTTCACTGCGGTCCTCCATCGCTCCCCGGACCTCCGTCCTCATAAGCACGGGATGCAGACCAGACGTCTCCACCACACACACACCCACACACACACACACACACACACACACACACACAGAGCGTGTGTGTGACATGCGTGTCTCGGAGACCAGGGGGACGTCAGGACCCAGCTCCACCACCCCTCAACCTTTGACCTCTGACTCCGGTGGCTGCGGGGGTGAACAGAGCATGCTCAGGTTGTGCCCGTGGGGACTTTGGCATCCTCTCAGTATTTCCCGTGTGGGACACCGTGGCGTGGCCGTGCCCCCCCCCCCCCCCCCCCCCCCCCCCCCCCGGGCCGGGACCCCTTCAGACAGCGTGGTCCAGTTGTCCAACATCCACAGTTAATCACAAGCCTCTGCCTCAGCTGGGCGGGGGGGGGGACATCGGTTGAGACGGTTGTTTTGGTTGCGTTCTACCTCTCTTCCCTGCCTTATAAAGACTACAGGAGGACTCGGCTCCAGCCCTCTGCAGTTCACAGTAATCTCACACTCAGCCCATTGGTTATTTCTTGTGTGTGCGTGCGTGTGTGTGTGTGTTTTTGTTTTTTGTTTTGTTTTCCATTTTACCGTGCCGAGGGGATTTAGCCTTGGGAAGAAAAGGAAAAAAGACTGTATATCTCCTCCATTGCTTGTTCAGTGAGCCCGAGAGAGCCTTTTATCCTCCTTATTCTGTTTGTGTTTCTTTTTGTGCTCTCTCTCTCTCTCTGTCTCTCTGTCTCTCTCTCACTCTCCTTCTCAGTCAATTCTCCGGAGAGTTCCTCTGCCGACGCGGTCAGGTGGCGCTCGCGTTCATAAGTCAATGTTGACACGCTAGCATTTATCTGTTAGCTAGCGCGCATTACCGCGGCCCTCAGTGATGCTGTGATTGACACACTGGTGATGTCCATATACACATACATGCGCGCGCGTGCGTGCGTGCTGTACAATACGCCCTGTGCAGAATGTCTGTCACATGAATGATCCTGATATGACGTTATATTGAGTATCAGACAACAGATAATCACGTACGCTCGGTTCGATTCGCGAGAGGCGGCCTGAGTTGGCTCGCCAACGCAGCAGCCCCCTTGCGCTGCCGTAAGTGACTGGCTGCTTATTCTGGTTTTAGTTTTTACTATGATATCGTTTTGGATCATTGATAACCTCGCTATGAAGCATGATAATATGAAATATTTGTGGCGGCCTTAGTAAAAAAAAAAAAAGAAAAAGAAAAGAAAAATAGATTGAAATAGATGAATGAGACATCTAAATATACACCACGTAATGTTAATCCAACAAGGGTTTCTCCACGCAAAACAACATTTTTTTTTTTTAATGAATCTAGTGCATTGTGTCTCTTTGACAGAGCGGATTACAGTATATGCATGTGTGGATTGATTGATTTCTGTGTGTTCCTCTGGATAAGGCCAGAGGTCATCGGGCAAGGGGCTGGTGGTGGTGGTGGTCGTGGTGGGGGGGGGGACTTAGCCGGGACGTAAAACAGCCCGATAATACTCTTCACGTTTGAAATGACTCCAAACTAAAAGGACTGGGTCCCTGCAGAGGGGTGGGTTTACTTTGGTTTCACCCCCGTTTGGCCGGCCGGTTGGGCGGGCGCAGGCGGTCAGGAAGGGAGGCTCGATGGAGGAACTGAGGAATATTCACTGTGTAACCTCCAGGTCACGCACACCCTGACCCCCGCTCTACCCACTGGTCTGCCTGTCTCTACCTGTTGGTTTGCCCCCAGCCGTCATCCATCTGTCTGCCTCGAGCCTGTCCCCTCTTAACCTGTCTGTATGTCCATCTCTACCTGTCTGTCTGTCTGTCTGTCTGTGCCTTCACACCAGCAGGGGCTGTGATTTTTGTCAAATTCTAGTTTTCTTTCTGTTCTTTTTAGCATGACCTTTGACCTTTTTAAAGCTGAAGTCCCCCCCCCCCTCCTTCTATAGTCCTAATATGTATACTGTATATAATGTATATATGTATACTGTATGCTGTATAATGTATATATGTATACTGTATGCATATATTTTTGTAACCTGCCTGCACAATGAATAATCCGGCCAAGTATTATCGTAGTCGTCATCCAAGATGGATTCCTCCCGGTCGCGGGGGGGGTCATGTTGTGTGTGGTCGGGGGTCCGGCTCCTATGAATGTTATGCGGCATTAAGAGCACCTTTTAATGTCCATGGGGATGAGACTGGAACGCTCAATGAATACACACACACACACACACACACACATGTTATGTTATATTTTGGACATCTTGTTTGAGGTTGTAGATGCGCTGGACTCTGTGCTCTCCTCCTCGCCGACCTCTGGAACTTCAAAAAGCTGTGAATACGTTACGACGGCGAGGCGCGCCGTGGGACCGACCGCCTCGGGGCCGGGGGGGAGCCAGCGGCGGCGGCAGCATCGGCACGTTTTGTTGTCATTTTAGTTGTGTTTTTTTTTTTTTTTTTTTTTTTTTACGCCACCTTTGGATGCCTTTTTTTGAGTTCAGACTGGTACAAGGACTCTGGTGAAGGCGGGACCCCCCGCAGACCTCCGGCTGTCCAGGGAAAGGGTGCGCTCTGTGCGGGGTCCAGGTACAGATCAATGGTGGCTGGCTGGCTGGGGGGGGGGGCGGGGGGGGCTGAATCCAATCGTCACAATGCAAAGAGATGGGAGAAGGGGCCGATTGATTGTTAGGGGGGGGGGGGAGTTACAAATTGCCGATAATGTTGTGATCAATTGGTGAGCGCGGTAGATTGTAGAAACATGATGACGCGTGCCGGCTGGCGTGGGGGGGTGGGGGGAACCGTCCGACCCGCTGTGCAGTGTTGAGCGGCGCAGCGTTTGAACCCGGGCAACGCCAAACTCGCCACGCTGAGAGGTCACCTGGTAACCAGGGCAACCCACATCCTCGTCTCCCGCAGAGAGCCGCCGCGGCGTACGGACTTAGCAAGTACAACAGCACTTTTGATCTTGTACTAACAATGCACAACGTGTTAGAGTTGAGAATAGACTTGACGTCGGGACTTAATCGAACGGGGGGGAAAAAAAACACGCGACCTGAATGAGAATGATTTAGAGTGTGGGGGGCGAAAATCTTGCCAGTGAAGTTTCTATTCCTCTTTTTTTGTTTTGTCACATTTTAATTTCCTCTTTTAATACAATGCAATCTTTAGTTAGTTTTTTTTTTTGTTAATGCTGTTGTTCTGGAGGTTTTAATGTGAAGCGGTGAACACTACGGGCCCTGTCTCCTCGTGTCCCAGACCAACACCGTCTACCATGACCACTACTAATGATCGGATTGTAGCGAGGACCTTGACACTTACTTGAATGTTTTGTCATTCAATAAAGTTGATGACGGGGCGGACGCTGACGGACTCTTGTCATTAATCCTCATGAGCCTCTTTCTGTCTCTCCTGCTCGTATACTCTCTCTTTCTGTCTCCCTCCCTCAAATTATTGTTCTGTTTCTTCATCTCTATAGCTGGATGTCTTCTGCTAAGGACATGTCAAACTATGGATGTTATATTACTAAATATAGAGAATATATTTCATAACTTTCTGATGAAAACTCATGAGCCCAGTGCATGATGGGTAATGTCCTGTGTAAGTGGTAATGGAACAAACCAGAAGCATAGTCCTAGTGTGTGTGTGTGTGTAGTCTTACAACGCCCATTTAGACCTGACCTGTGTCTCTACACCGGGGCTGTGTTCCAGTTGGTTTACTGTGTGGTGCTCTATTCAGATAGGAATCAAGGCAGGTAGTTTGGACACTATGTGCCGGAAATCCATCGCTGTGACATTTATCGGGCGCCTAAAAAAGCCGGCGAATGTCAGAGGTCCTCC